>JAMLFY010000004.1:13520126-13688776 GCA_030441495.1 Dalbergia oliveri | reverse complement strand
TCTTGTTTTTAATAACCAAATTTAATGAATCATTCCATGTTGTGCGGTGTATTCTTCATTTTGAGTTAAACTTCATTTTAATTTCTTCCTTTACATTAAGTCATTTAGTTCTTTAGTTCTGATTTTGAAAATTAATCAAATTTATAAAATGTGGGTTATATTAGTATTATTAATTAATTTTTATTTAATATTTCATCAATTAAATAATGATAGATTAGCTAAGTTCCAATAATGCTATACTTGGACGTATAATTTGTCTTTTGAAATAAAATGAAATTTAATATAACTTATTGTTGTATCTAACATTGCAAAAATGAGTTATTTATGATTTGAAATAAAAATTTAAATTACTCATTTTATATAATTTTAGACATTAAAATAAATTATTTTCAATTATTTATGCTTCAAATAACATAAGGTATGTCAAGATACATTTATGATTACTTATCATCATTAATTGATAAAATATTAAATAAAAAGTGAGTTAAAAGATTAAAATGACTCATAAATGTAAAGTCAAGGACTAAAATAACATTAATTCTATTATTTCTTGGGTACATAATGTAATTCATTGTATTGGTAGAGTTACCGTCCATTGTGACCGAAAGCATACGGGAACAGTAATGTTTCTGATCGAGTGAGCCATTACTTTGATCAGTAATTTAATTATTTTGAGCTATTTTATTTTTATTGTTTTTGTAAAAGGACTCAAATGCACAAAACGATTGTTGTGAAGATTATATTTATATATGACAAAATTTCATATATCTTATCAAACATATGAAAATTGTGATCTTAGACGAAAATTTCAACTGTAATGTTAGTAGGATGAAATTTGGGAGCACATTACGTAATTACTATCACCAACTTAAAATTAGACCATGATCCGAGACAGATTAGTTGAGATTACTTTTATGGTACTAGAAAAATTAAAACATTGAATGATGACTCCGGTCTTCGTAAAACCAATAATCAATAATTCCATCAAAGATAGGTACGTGATTTTGTATTTCACAAAGAGATTTATTTGGTTGTTCTTGACACGTCCTCATTTATTTTTATAAAATATCAATTGTTATCTTTTATTAAACCTTACCTAATTATATATTTTTTTCTCCTACATGTATACTCTAGTTAAAGACAATCACTTTTGACACCATATAGGGGACTTGAACCCGAAACAACTAGCATAGGAGAATAACATTTGTAGACAATTGACTGTGTTAGTATTACCTAACTAAATTTTAAACCCAACTTTTATTATTTTAAATTATTTAAATTTCTATGATAAACAAGTTACCAATTATTATCCAATTATATATTGATTATTAAAAAAGATTAAGTTTTATACCTACTACTTAAAAAGTCTTGTAAATAATGATTTAATTGAATAATAATGTAAAAAACACTGTTAATATATAAAAGTTAAACTCATTTTTAAAATTTTGATATACAAAAAAAAATAATGAAATACTAAATTGATTTTCAACCTGTGCTAGCCTAGATTTCATATCTTGAAATAAATTCATTTCAATTCTTAATAAATTTTGAAATTTTATATGAAAATATGCGAACACTTTAACAAATAATAATAATACTTAATCAAAATATATTGTTAAATGTCATGTGATAGTTGTAAAAAATATAATTAAATAAGTAGTTTTTGCTGTTTGAAAACAGTTTGGATATTAATCAATATATATATGTATTCTTCACTGGATAAAGCATTTATTGCTATATGCAAGTATGTCTATGCAAGGATGTAATTATAATAATAAAATATGTTATTATATTTATATTTATACTACTTGATTTGAATGTCATCTATGCTACATATGAAAACTGAAATGGGTAGCCAATTTTCTTGAGAAATTAATTAAACATAAACTTGAATATATATAATAAGTACACAATATCTCATAAAAAAATAAATATATAATATTTTAAATGCACAAATAACAAAAATTATAAACTATCATCTTTCAAAATTTAACATCTAAAGTTAATTATTTCACTTAATTAATAATATATTTAATAGACTTATGATTTTGTATGAATTAATCATTTAATTTGAAAAAAAAATCATTTTGACATTTGAAACAACTGAATTGTTTCACTTAATTAATAATATATTTAAATTAACAACATAATTTTTTCATTTTAATTTAGAGAGCTAAGTTTTTAAAATTTTTAGAAAAAACGCAAAGCTAAATTAATTTTTAAAACTAAAGAAATAAAATAATTTATTTTTAAATTTTTTTTACTTTTGTAATATATGTCATGCATACTTTATCTCTTTAGATATCAAATTAATCATATATATTTATAATAATTAAAAATTATATTAAATAGTCTATAATATTCATATACACACGTGACAATTAACTAGCAAGTAAGTAATATTTTTGAATAAAAATCTACAAAAAATAACCTATGATCTATCAAAAAAAAAATATTTGAGCGAGACCTTTCAATTTGGAATCAAATAAATTATTAGTTATTAGAAATTTATTATAGATGTAGCTCTATTATGTGTCAATAACTTTTTGCATTATCAATATATTAAAATCAAATAGAAAATAGACACTTTATGAAATTTTTTTAAAATTTTAAAATAAGAGGAAACCTTTATGCCTTAAATATATTTAGGTTTTATATTTATATTTTAATATCTTGGATTTGTAGAAGGATAATTTGCCATGAATTCATCTAATAAGGCCTATACATGATACCTTGTAATAGTAATTGTTATTATAACATCCAATATGGAAGATTGTAATGTACAATTTAAAACTACAATAAAGAATGTACAATATAAAACTAAAAATTTATTGGTCTTGAAACTTGAAATGAAACGCACTAAATCAATCTAATAACAAACAAATTTAAAAACACAATTTCGTTTTTCATGGGACACATACTCTAATGATGAAAAATATTTTTAACGAACCAAATAAAAAAAAAATTTAAACTAATTTGTACATAACAATAATATATTTATTATCTTATTCCTCTTGGAATTCCCAAAATCTCGACTTCCAACTAACAATTTTTAGAATTATGGAGTTATAATTAGCAATAACTTTACCATTATTAAGCACTTTCATGGTAATATATTTGGAGTTGTCAAACTATGTCTTTGTTTCTATATATACTTTTGATATAGAATTTGCTTCATCTAAAATTCTTTTCAAGCGATGATCTTTTTGCAATGCAATTCATCCCCTTTCAATATTATGGGGGAATAAAGTCTCGAAATAGGAAGCTAACAATCATTTTCCTCAATCGCAACAAAGGTAATTATGTTATTTCACTCTTACTTCACACTCTATTGGATAGATCCCTTTCCTGAATATATTCTAATTATTATATATATTTTAATTTATTTTGGTTAAATAAATTATACATTGTGAATAAAAATTTTCAAATAAATAAATAAATTTTATTTGTTTGATAAATGGAGATTATAAATTTAATTTATTTTTTATTGATTTCAAATTTATTGAGTCCTTTATCCAGCTGTATATATTGATTCTTTTATTTATTGATTAGTATTGTGTTTTACTATTTATTGTTTATTTTTAGTGGTTTTACTATTTATTGTTTAATATGCTCATAATCATTTTAAAACATTCAATATTTTTCTATTAAAGTTAAATTCACTTTTCTCTATTGCTACATAACAAATTTTATAGTCAATTTTTTCTTATAAAACATTATAGATATTTATTTAACAAAGATAATGATTATTGATAAATATTTCTTTGACTAGCTTAATTATACAAATAAAATAAATTCAAGTTTGTATTCTTTATTACACACTATTTGTAATCTTATACACTTTAATTGTCTGTTTATATCACATATTTATATTTATTAGATTATATATAAATTATGGTAAAGAAAAAGAATGATTGAAATTTTTTATTCTTAACCTAAATCACTATTTAATTACAATCATTTTGCTATCATCCCTACACCATTCTCAAAATTTGACATTTAATTATGATTTTATTATTCATGTATTTTTTAAAATCATATCCCACAATCATTATTCATATATATCATTATTTTTTTCATTATCTCTTTCATTAATTGAGAGCCTCAAATGACAAAATTTGCAAATGCATATGATTAATTACTCCAGGTTAATTATTCTAACTCTTGGAACTAAAACACCTCACAATGCTTTGAAATGGTATCTCTTCCAATTTCTTCACAGCCATACTTTGCAAGTTACCAGTTATATATGAAGAAGCATGATCCATGATTGCCACCTTTGAGTACAATATATTACATATTTTGTACCTTGCATATGTGTGTTAGTTTCTCAAAAGCATTATAAGGTTCTCTTTTGCAGATAGGGTAGCTCAACTGATCAAGCCTTTCGCTCTTTGGACTTAGGTTCGATTCTAGGCAAACGTGCTTTAAGTACGGCCTGTAATTTCATTTGTAAACCTTTGTTGAAGTTGGTAGTTTGCCCTGGCCTTGCATGAGAGTGAACTTTCCCTAATCTAAACTTTTGTCTATAAAAAAAAAAAAAGGTTCTCCTGTTTTGTTCTCCTATTTTTATTCGACATGCTATTGTGTTGTTTATTGTTCACTACTTTTAACATTATCTTTTATTTATTAGGCTTTGCAATCATGGTTACATCTTCCAATTAGACGCAAAGAAGTACTTTTGAATGATAAAAGTATTTATTTTCATATTGCAAAATTAAAGAAATACCAAAGTACTAGACATCGTACTAAATGTGAGAAGAATAAAACATTTGAGTACCCATGTTGATGATACCAAATTTGTATACAAAAGTAAGTTCCTGGATTATCTTTTTCACTATCATAATATATGTTCTTCATAAGTTTACTTTGTAATTAAATTGATTGTTCAGATATTCAAAATTGTTGATTGTGACAAATAAAACATTCCAGTACCTAATCCTGAAGGTACCAAACCTCTGTACAAAAGTAAGTTCTTTGATTATCTTTTTCACTATCATAATATAACTCTTTATAAATTTACTTTATAATTGAATTGATCTTATTGATATTTCAAAACTATGGTTAAAGTTGGAGCTTGATGTTTTCACTCACTATGGAATTTGACTCTTTTAATCTAAAAATGAAACAAAGTGTTTAGATAAATTTCATCAACACCAGATTGTGAGATGTCAAGTACTACATCAAAAACTGTTAAGATTTAGGTACGAGAAGCTTTGTGTTTTGTTTGCGCTATCATTATTGAAGTTCAGGAGCACTTCATGTTTTAGTAGAGTTTTATCATGTTTATGGTTTTGTTGTTTATTTTGGACATGGTTATAGCATTGTTGGGCATTAAGAAAATTGAGTGTGATTTGTAACAATATATCAATACTATTATTGTATTTTATGTTTAATTATAGTGTAACTCGCTTTCAACTTGGCCATACAAATTTATTTTCAATACTTAAAAGTTTTTGATAAAGTAGAGATGAATATGTACATTTCATGAGTTAATTACATTCAAAATTTAAAAAGTACAAAATAGATTAAACTAAAAGCAATAGAATGTTATTACATGATTTTATTAGTAAATTAGTTTTATAACTATGATAGTGATATTTGCTATAGAGTTATTAGAAATTTTGCATCAACATAAAACATATATATTAGAGAGTAATGAATTTCTTACATTATAATATTAATTTATTTTAATAAATTAAATTTATGCGTTTTATTATCATATAAAAATTAAAATTTATATTTTTGATCTTGGAATGATTTTCCTATATAACGTAGTTATATTAAATTTATGATATTGAATATAGATACATTACATGAGGGATACAAATATAGTGCATTAGACATGCAATAATTCGGATTTTGATTTAAAATTATGATATGCACTCACACTTCATAATTATTTTTAACATATGTACTTTATAAAGATAAATTATATTTATGTATATTTTATCTCATGATATATAAAAATTTCAATGATTAATTCAAATTTATCTATATCTATCTTGATTAAAATTTGATATATTATATACTTAAATTGTTAACATAAGTTAAATTTACTTTTAAATTTTTCAAGAAGACATTTCTACTTCTAATTATTTAATAAGTTAAGACTATAGTTAAAATTAATATTATTCACCCTAATTTGTAGTTATTATGTTATATAAAACATATATAATGTACAACAATTATATACATGCCAAAATATATTTTTCTCATGAATAAATATATATTTTATAATAAATAAATAACCTCACTAAAAGATTTGAGAGTACTTATATAATTAAAACAAATAAAAATAATTTATATATATATATATATAATAATTAAAAATCAGTTTTCTCTTACAATATGTAATTATACTATGACACATTTTCCATTTTAAAAATTCCTATTAAAAATGATTATAAAATATATTAATAAACCCGTGCAATGCACGGGCATAATTTCTAGTGAAGTTATGAAAAACTAACTTCAAATTGCGTTATGGGGATAAGTTAACATTTTTATTCTCCTCTAGTGAGTATTTGTGTCATTTGAAATTTGAATTTTATTCCAATTAATTCTAATTTTATGTACGAAACGAAGAAATGACTTGCAAAAGGTGTTTTATTCTCTCTTTTTTTTAAAAACTAAAAAAGGTGTTTTATTCTTATCAAACGAAGGAACATCGTCTTTATTTTTTTCGTGACCAAAAAATGTCTTTCCCCATTTTTTCGGAAGATGTCTTGTTCCAAAAAAGATCCCTTACTTCAGGCCCATTAAATTCCAAACGCGATTTCGATCTCAACAGCGTTTCCATTTCATTTCAGCCCATCACCAGTAAAATTTTCAAATAATATAGATGCAGGTTTATATGTGTGCTAACTAACAACATATTAAGTATTAATTTTTATATTATCTATATGTCATCATGCTAGATTATATTTTAAATAATTAATATATGAGTGATGATATATTCTCTTATATATTTCTACAAATCTTCTTATTTACTAAGTGAATTAAAAAAATAAATTAAATCCATATATTCAAATCTTAAAAAGTAATTAAAACTTCCTTAATTTGATATATAGAATTATTTGCACAAGAAGGAGGATGTGTCATATTGTCACGTGTTCCATTTCATTTCAGTTCAACCGTGTTTCCAAGGCTTGCATGTACGATCCTAAGATGCCTTGCCACCTTGTACTTGAACTCAAGCAACATGGCAACACCTATGCAGTATTTTTTTATTTTTTTAACTATCTTTCCTCCTTGTCAGACTGACACATTATTTGCTGGAAGATAAATCGAGGGATATCATAAATGTAAAAGGATTTATGCAACAGAAGATATTATTTGTGTTCATATGATATAAGATACCAATCTAATTTTATACTTATTTATTATTGAATGAGATGTAAATCTATTTGAAACAGGTCTCCATTATATATAATAATAAATAAAATATAAATGACATTAAATGCTAATATACTATAAATATAAATAATATAACTCTTATTTAACCAAAATTTTAGAACACTAGTTAAGGAATTAAAATAAAAAGTTTTCATCCTGCATCAAATTTTTTTATGTTTTCAAAGTTGAAATTTACTTAAAATCTTAGAAATTACCTTTTTTGTTGGGTATCCTAAAAGCAAAACCCAAAGAAAAATAAAAGGTGCGGCGTGGCTGGATACCAATAGCTTGTAGCTACCTACAAGCATCAGATCAGCGTATTCCCTCATACGACTTTCATCGAACACCTATCGATCTCTAACCCAACGTGTCAACCCACCATCTAACCACGCGCCCATTCCAAATCCAAACCCACTCTCTGTTGCCTTCTGCTGTCACCTTCTTCTCCTTCTCCTTCTCCTTCTTCACACCCACAAACACATCGAAAACACTAGTAGCCATGAATCGTTTAGCATTTCCCAAATTCTTTTTGCACCGTTTCAGAACCATCCACACCACAACCTGCAAACACTTCTCCGAACACGGCGAAACCCAGCTCCTTCGTGATGCTGGTCCCGTGGCGTCACTCCTAAAATCCCGGGCCGTTATCAGATTCCGAGGGCCCGACACCATCAAGTTCCTTCAGGGGCTGTTGACCAACGATGTACGCAGCTTCGGTGAACCCTTTGGTGATAAAACCGCACATATTCCCACCCCCAATGTCCCTGCTGCTACGGTCCCTCCTTTATACGCTGCGTTTTTGACCCCTCAGGGAAGGTTCCTCTACGACCTGTTCCTCTATAAGCCCCCCAGGCCTGACACAAAGCTTGATGACACTGGCACTGCGCCTGGGTCTGACCGTAATGAACCCTTTGATTTGTTTGCCGATGTGGATGCTTCTGTTTTGGATGAATTGTTGCAAACTTTCAAGAAGTGAGTTACCCCTCTCATCCAGCTTTTGCTGTGATTCTGTTATTGGAGTTTGATTTATTTGTTCAGTATATGTGATCCTTGCTGTCAGTACTTTAGTAGCATGATTGGTTTTAGTTCAAATTTAGGAAAATGATCGATTTTTCTATGTTCTCTCATAAAGGTTTTGATCAGCTATGATGCACGGATACTTTACCGACACTTCTAGATACTCCCAGCTATATATTTTACATATTTTCAATTTAGTTTATACATCTAACACTTGTGTCATACCGGAAAATCGTACCACCGCCAGTATCCCTGCAACATAGATCAAGGGTTTTTTTTTTTTTTTTTTGAACCACATCGTGCTAGTTAGTCGCACTGTGAGCTACGGTGTGTGTGAGTATTGAGGTATAACCTCCTATACGGAGGAGGAAGGGGTGTGTACGTTTATGATACTGCATTTAGTGTCGAAATATAATGTTCAGATTTTGATTATAACTTCGCTCATTAAAGAGACGTCTATTTGGTGATTAGTTTACATTACTTTGGTTTGGGGGTTGCAATCAGTTAGATAGAGATCATTGACATATAATGTTGCTTGTATGAGAATAGTTGCATGACTTCCAGTTTGCCTGCACAAACTAGATCACTTTGCTTGCCTGTGTTTTTTATTTTCATTGTGGCCACAGAGCAAGCAAGTTTATACTTTGGTACTTCTTAATTGCAGTTACTCTTCTTTCCGTTTCTTTGGGGTTTTTTTGGTTCTTATGCAGAGGCCTTAACATTTTAGTGCTGCAGATACCGGTTGAGGTCAAAGGTTGAGATTGATAATGTCACAGAAGATTTCTCATGCTGGCAGCGATATGGTGCTGGTCTTCCTGAGAAGTCCTCCCATGTAGAAGAACCAGAAGCTGCCTCTGTTGGCTGGGGTGCTGCCGCAGATAGGACTGCAATGTCAGCTTCACATGGTAGTAATATTGGGTGGCAATGGTTTAAGGATCCCAGATTGGTCTGTCTTGGTTTCAGAGGGATCTTCGCATCAAATTCAATTCGTTAGTTTTCCCTTCCTTTGCTGCGAATAAGATTACTAGCTTTTTATGAATGCAATCTTTTATGTTATTGTTATTATGATTTGTGACATATCTCTAGCTACTTGGCTTAAAAGATTCCTCCTTGTATCTACATCTTTCAGCGCCTCTAGTTGAGGTTGACAAAGAAACCGATGAACGGAATTACCTTTTGTGGAGAATGGAGCAGGGAGTAGCAGAAGGATCAACCGAGATTCCAAAAGGTGTATATTTGTTTCCTTGTATAAATCTTTTCAGAAGAATTCTTTTGATGTGTTCTGTGTCTCAAATGCCTTGATTAATTGATTATGTCCAGGTGATGCAGTACCGCTAGAGTATAATCTTGCAGGCCTTAATGCAATTAGCTTTGACAAAGGTTGCTATGTGGGGCAGGAACTCATAGCTCGTACACAACACAGAGGGGTGATTAGGAAGCGTGTAGTTCCTCTAAGGTTTCTTGATAGTGATGGGAAAGGTAATGTTCCAAGTAGTATTTGGCTTCTTTAGTATCATCTCTGAAAATATATTAATGTATATTCTGACCCGTTCTTTTTGTGCGATTCCAGAACTACAAAACAAAGTGATTCCTGGGTCAGAAGTAATGAACATGACTTCTGGCAAAAAGGCCGGTACAGTGACTACTGCCATAGGAAGTCGGGGCCTGGCACTCTTGCGGCTCGAGGAAGCCTTTAAGGGGTCCAATGCTTTATCCATACAAGGACAAGAGGATGTGAAGGTTGTAGCTAGTAAACCAGATTGGTGGCCTTCTGAATGGCTTCAAGATCATCAACAACATACTGCTTTTGCCTAAAGTGCTAATGCCGTTCAACGGGGGGCTAGTATTTCTATTGTGAACAATTTTGTGGGTGAAGAGCTTGTAAATTAATGTAATCCTAATGCTCCAGTGGATGGGGAAACAACGAAGACGACAGTTGTGGGTTTTCTTGCAGAATGAGTTTCCTTATGGTAACGGCTGCTTGCCATTGTCTCCTAATAACCATAACGCAGAACAATTTTGTGTTGGGAAATTAGAAAGAAATCATATCTTACTACATCTTTGTACGTGAAAAGCTATCCTTTTTCTAGTTTGTTCTCAGCCATACATAGATGTTAATGGTACATTTGTAGCTCTAGGTGGATTAGGTATAACAAATAACGCAGCAGAAAAACATTATAATATTAAAAATGTCCATAAACTTAATACTCAACTCTTGACTGGTTCAAAAAGAACTGCTGACCATAACATTTTTTATGTCTGAATTCAACCCTGAACAAAATATCTTTCAATGTATCCAACTATAAATCACAATGTTTAGAAAACCAACAAGGATTGAATAAAACCAAGTCAGCTGCTGGTAAAGTTTGAACTCCAAAATCGCCCAAAAGGAGCAAAAGGTAAGGCTGGGAAAACAGACAAGTCAAAAAACGAGTTTGAACTCGTTTTTTTTAAAAATGAAAAATTATATTATTTTGGGTCTTATTAAAAAAAATAATTTAAAATCTCATATTTCTTTTTTTTCTTTTCTAATATGGGAATTAGTAACTTGAGAGATTTGATTCATATGGATAATATTTATTTTAATTAAGAGATGAATTATATTATGTTCTATAGGTTTTGTTCTAACATTAATTTTAATTTTTAATTATTTTATGACATATATTTTATTTTGTATTTTTATATATTTATATAAATACATGTTATTATATCCCGGTAAGCAAATAAACCTGTTAACCTCCTAAGCCACTTGCTCAAGGTTCAATATTCGGTCCAGTTCCGAACCTTGATAAATCATTATTACCTTTGGAGGCCATTCGATTCACAGTTGAAGAACATCCTTCAACAATCCCACTTGTTCGTAATAAACAAGAGAGGAATCCACTTAAATTTACAATTATTTGGCAATGTATAATTTAGTTACCAATACTATATATATGCTCTTGGAAATAATAGCCATGGAAGAAACTAATAAATTATGAGATGTCTCAAAGTCTCCTGATACCCGTAGAAGAAAGTAGATCATCATGAATGAGCAGGAAACACGCTCAGCTCCTGAATCACATCCACCATGGTTGGCCTTTGGTCAGGAAGCTCATTGGTGCACTGCATTGCAAGCTTTGAAAGCACTGCTGCCTCAGCTTTAGAGTATCTTCCTCTCAGATTTGTGTCAACAAAATCATCAAACCTGGAAGACTCAACTGCCATCCGTATTGAACCACCAATTGTTTTCTTCCCAGACAGAACTTGAAGAACAATAACCCCAAATGCATATATGTCACTCTTCTCAGTGAAACGTCCAGTAGTAATGTATTCTGGAGCCAGGTATCCCATGGCAGCACTTACTTTCAGAGCTGAGAAAACAACATCATCTGCAAGAAGCTTAGGGAGTCCAGCATCCATGATCAATGGGTTAAACTGATTGTCAAGGAGAACATTTTCAACTGATATATTCTGGTGTACTATTGAAGGTTTGCTTGCTTCATTGCTGTGCAAATATCCAATACCTGGTCATAAAAGTGCAGATATTATCAAACAGAAAGAAATAGATAATCATATAGAGTAGCATGATTGCATCTCATGCAGCATTGCATTGACACTCAATTCAGTTTTTCCTGAACTAAAAACTTATAAAGGTGGTCTTAATTGTTTGAATGACTGCATGATAATTCTTAGTCTCCTCCAATATCCTTTCTGCAAAATGATTATTGCTGGAATTCTTTGGCCTGTTGAGATTCATTTGCAGAAAGGAAATTGCTGGAGAATTTTCTGTTGTATGTTTGCTTAGAGAAGAATATTGAAAATTAGGAAGGACTAACCCTTTGCAATGCCCTTGATGATGGAAACCCTCTTGGACCACTCAAGCACATGCCCATTTCCATCTTCCATATCAAGATATTGAGACAGGTTACCCTTGGTGGCAAAGTCATAGATCAGGAAGCATTCACCTCTACTTCTTGAGCAACAGAAACCCCTCAGCCTAACAAGGTTTTCGTGTCTCAGTGAGGTTACTAAGCTTAGCCCTTTTACAAACTCAGCTTCCTCGGTTTTGCAGCATGACACGTTAATGCTTCTGATAGCCACAAGAGAACCATCTCTGAGAACACCTTTATAAACAGCTGAGAATTTGCTCTTGCTCAGTAAATTGGCTTCCGAAAGGTACTGTGTTGCAGATTCGACCTCATCCACATTAAACCTGAATTGGTTTAGATATTCATTGGATAATCCACCAGCATTTTGAGTACCATCAGACAATGGATCCCATCCATTACAATACTCGAGGTTAACAAGTGGAGATGGAGTTTTTCTGGAGAAGTCTTTAGACTGGTAAGGACTGAGTTTCCCTTCTGAAGAGTCTGATGTATTCCTAATCCTCTGCTTTTGACGGCGGTATTTGACAAAGATGAAAAATCCGGCACTGAAGAATGTGAGGGTGATAGTTATAACACTTGCTGTGATGACAGCTTGGGGAAACCTCCTTGATTTTGAGCAATTAGTCTGGTTACAATTCAACTGCACATTTGCAGGCTCCGGAAGAGCATTATTGTTATTTTTGGATCCATCTTGGTCTGGGTCATCAATATGGTTAACGTTTAAGCCTTGATCTCTGTTGCATGCTCTGAGAGTAGAAAACCCAACTCCACATAAACCTGGGTTGTTTGCACCTTGGAATCCTTCCCCCAGTCTCTTCAATGCTTCATTTTTCATTTTCAAAAGGTTAATCAGTGTACATACACTAAATATGCACAAAGAGAAATATCTAGCTAGAAGGTAAGGTGCAATCTCAGGTGAACTTAACTACAAGGAAAGGAAGATAGAGGCATACCCAAAGGAACAATCCCTGATAGAGAATTGTTTTGAATGTCTAGAACTTCCAAATGTGCAATATGGGCTAGTGTTGCCGGGATCATACCACTGAAGTTGTTAAAGCTCAAATTCAGCCTGCTTAGCTTCTCCAAGTTCCCCAAGCTTAGAGGAATTTGGCCAGTTAACTTGTTATATTGTAATGCAAGAGTACTAAGCTGCTTCAAGGAACCCATCTGTGTAGGTATATCCCCCTCCAACTGGTTATCGCCCAACTGCAGCACTACAAAGCATAAAGAGATTTTGGAAACGATTAAATCAATTTTCAAAACCAATTACAGGGGCGTGAGATTTTGAAGGAGCATTCGTGTCTAACACTATCCAGCTTATATAGTAACACAGACTCTCACGTATATCAAACCCCTAATAATTCCTTGAATGCAAGAGTTTATTAACTGTTCCGATCAGTTATGTGTACCATTCAACGATCAAGTGGAGAAAATTAACATTATCCATGTTGCAGGCTGGATCAACTCAATACCATAATACGTCTCCAGTTATGATATTTGGACACCCTGACTTATACACTAAAATTGACATATGTAAGCTATGTGTAAATAAGTATGTGACATAATTCTTTAAATAACATCTCTAATCCATTATTACTTAACTTTATATATAATAATTACATAATCGAAATTTACACTCAAAACACATATCGGTTGCACACTTACCTTGGAGACTAGCCATGTTGCCGATCTCAGGAGGTATGGCTCCAGAAAGACTATTCACATCGAGATAGAGATCGACCAGATCAGTGAGATTTGAAATCTGTTTTGGTATCTCGCCAGAAAGATTGTTGTAATGCAGGTATAAACCAGACAAGCATTGAAGTTCAGCCACAGAAGGAGATAACCACCCTGAAAGGCCCTTCCCCTGCAATGAGATGGCCACTTTCCGGTGCTCATTGCACCCAACACCTTCGAAAAAGCCACTGCATGGATCACCATCACTGGTCCAAGAGCCAAGGATCTTTCCCTCTGGGTCCAGAGAGGATTTCAAGTCCATGAGAGCTCTCAGTTCTGCGTTTCCATGAACCGGTTGCACAATGGAAAATGCCACAAAAAGAAACATAGAAAGGAAGAAAAAACAAACGGGATTCATGTCTGAATTTTGCAGTAAAAAATTGTCAAACAGCAACTAAAAGAATCGAACTTTGGTTTTTTGGGTTCTACTGTAGCATGATGTTGGCACTTGGCACCTTGTTTGATCTTTCTTTATGGACTAAATTATTACACGTCTAAGATTTTGTAGTTAGTGGATAGTTAGTACTATAGTGGAGAAGAGGGGAGGGAAGACTAAGGAAGCATTTTCAAAGAGAGTGCGTGCTTAACTGTATAACTTTATGAGTTGCTGACAGGCCAAAAAACGCTGGTTCACATTTGCATCTCTATTTCACTACAGTTGATCATATTTTGGAGAAAAATGCATTTTATCAGTTTTTTTGTTATGAAGAAAAAAAAATGAGTGAGTTCAACGTCGTAATAGTTAACGATTCTTATATGATTAATCATAAATAAAAATCTCATAATAATTAATGGAAGTCGTACTCACGTCCTTATAAAACATGGACTAATTTCATGACTACCCTAGGCACACTGCACCTGCTTTTATCATTTTATTATAACACTATGATATTCGGCGGGGATGGCTGCCACTAGTTGGGAAAACATTTTCCATTGCGGAATTAAAGCCTGAATAATTATGTGGGTACCGCGGACCCACCACCTTTGACTATTTCATTTTC
Source organism: Dalbergia oliveri (assembly GCA_030441495.1). Classification (NCBI taxonomy): domain Eukaryota; kingdom Viridiplantae; phylum Streptophyta; class Magnoliopsida; order Fabales; family Fabaceae; genus Dalbergia; species Dalbergia oliveri. The sequence goes on along the minus strand of JAMLFY010000004.1, from coordinate 13,673,751 downwards.
GATGCATATTTCTATGCTATAGTCTTTGCTGTTTTTGTCCTCAAAAAATTAAATCGAAAAATTGTTTACAGGATGCATTACAATAAAACTATTAAGGAATTTGCTAAAACAATTTGAAGTGGAGCCATTTGAAAATTATCAACGGTGAAAGATAATTGTCTTTTATGAGATGAGATCTGCTTTAATTTAGGTACTTATTCTGAAAAATATACTTTACTTTTCTAATTTATTAAGTCATAGTTTCCTGAAGAAAATTTGCAGTTTCTTCCTTCAAAATATATTTTTAAAAAATTGAAAGTAAATAATGATATAATTTTTCTTTTATTTCAACTCTCTTGCCATACTTTTTTTTTTGTACTATCCTATGACAAATATATTTATCAACCTAACTACAGCAGAGTTATAGAGTTTGCAAAATCATCTCGCAACTAGTTTTATTTCGAGTTTAATTTATATGTATTAATATATTATTATTTAATTAAATTATTTTATTTATATAATTTTTTTAAATAATGATATGAGACTTAACTATCATAATTAATGTATTAATATATAATCAAATTATAATATAAAATAATTTTCATATTAATATATCAAAATTAAACTATTTATTTTAAGAGAAAAAAAGGAAGGGCTAGAAAAAATATTGGCAGCACTGCTACAGCACCCGCCAAAACAAAAGTATTGGCTATAGCACATGTGGCAAATATTTCGTTTCGCTAAAAATAAAATACAGGAAAGGAAAAGACAAATGTGGCCTTCTAGTTCCGGGATTCTTTATTGCGACTTCAAATTTTAATTGAAGCGAATGTCAAGGTAAACGGAAACCTAACCCTTAACCTAACTTTGGCAGCTATAACATAACTAATGACTTTACAGCTAAAGATGAATGGATTATAAACAGGGAAACTCTGAACTAATTTTAAAAACAAAGATGAAATTGTATATGTGATAATGCTACTCTTGAGTAAGTTATAAATTTAAGTAGTGATAAATTAGACTACTGATTTGGTTTTCAGCTTTTGAATTTCAACTTTCAACTACGTTCCAACCTTTTTCAAAATGCTCTTTGACAAAAAAAAAAAAAACTGCGAAGAGGCAAAAAAAAAATATAGTTGTGGTCTGTACATTATAACTACGTTAATACCGGTGGATTATAAATATAAAATAAAAATATTTAACCTAATCTATTTGGTGTACTATTCTTTTTTTTTTCGTGCACAACAAAAAAATCCATTTAATTGATTTATTATTTTCGGTACCTAATCCAGATATGACTCTGGTTTTTTTATTATTAGGATAATGTTGGTGATTACCATCATCTCGGATATTTTAGTGTTCATAATTTATTAGTTTTTGCTTTTTAAATGAATGTATTTATTTTTCATATTACTAGGTACTTTAACAAAGTTATTATATTATGAACAAACAATGATTGTGCGTAAATTATTTAATGTGTACGGTAATCTGATGATTACATTTTTGCAACTTTATCAATATCTTTTTATAAAGTAGTTTATTCATACAAAATAAATTTATTATGACAAACTCCGTCTTTTGTAGAATGAAATTGCCTTTTTCGTTGGCGTGAAAACCACAATGTCATCTTATTGTATGAAAAGAGTTTTATCTACAAGCGTTTAAAAATTCTTAACTAAAAATATAAATTGAATGTTGTATTTTTTAATTTTTAATATATTAAATGTTTTTAAATTTTAAAATTTGAACAGAAATATATTTTATATTATTTTTCTTTGCTGCTTGAAATATATTTTATATTCTATTAATTTTTTCAATAAACATTCTTAGAACATTTAATTTCTTTTTTTAATGGAAATACCGTGTTAATATTACGCAAGAGAAACGTAGAGATGATGTGGTGAATAAGGACCTGTGTTGGATCATTTTATTTTATTTTTTATTTTATACTCTCTGTGTTGGATCACGAACCTCTGAACAAAATCATAAGTTCAAGAAACAGGTTCTCTGCATCATTGATCAATTGTTTAGCATTACCATTAAAAAAATTAACTTTGCTAATGGATTGAAAATAAATGTAATACCTTTTATTTTTATTTAATTTCGATACATTAGCTTTTATATTATCATTTGAAGAAAATTAATTTTAAAAATTTTTTTTGGCTTGTTTATGCTAAAAAAGACAGCTGTCATCAAAAATATGAAAATGATGTCTCTTATTGAAGCATGGTACTGTGGCAGCGCCCCTCATAGGCTCATAGTCCCCCTACCATTCTCGATATGATTGAAGAGGGTAAAAAAAAGAAAAACAAGAGCATTTGTAAAGATGTCAATATCATGACATATATAAGACACAAGTAAAGAGCTAGTGCCGTGGAATTTGAATAATTTTGATGGTGTTATAAGTTCAAATTTTATTATTATTAATATATTAAAAAAAGTATCTTGACATATATTGATAGGTTCAAACTTCAGTGATGAACTCTATGTTTCCGCTTGATGTTAGAATGTCTAATTTAGCCCTCTTAAATATATTAATTTAGCCCTCTTTAGCATTTTGATTTTATTTAGTTTATGTATTTAGATTTTCTAAATTTATATTTATTTAATTTAGTTTAGATTTTTATTTTTTTTAGTTTATGTGGCCCATAATTGTTATTGGGCTTAGGATTAGTTTAGGTTTAGTTATATGTTTTCCCTAATCTAAGAGACTATAAATACATCTAGGAACACATTGTTAAAAAGGTTTTTTCAAGATATGAAATTGAAATTCCTCATGGGTGCTCAGTGTGATGTGAAATTTTATTTGTGTCCGAGTGAAGTTGAGTGATTTCTTTCTAGATCGCATCAAGAAATTGAATAGAAGTTTAGTGATTCTCTTTTATTTTATTTCAATATTTTATCTTATTCCAATTATCTACATTTCTAAAGACAATATATCTTAGGGGTTTGGTAGATATATCAATTTTATCTGATCATATCTTTCTAAGAACATATACAATTTCAATTTTATCTTTTTATGTATTTGGATTTCTGGATCTTTATATACATGATGCTTCGCATCATTTGGTATTGAGGCGAAAAGATTTTTATTTTATTACTTGTTTTTATCAATTTGTGTATTAGAGTTTCTGAATCTTTTTATATTCACGGAGTTTAGCATTTAAAAAATAGGAAATGATTTTTGTATACCTCAATAAATGTAGACACTCATCATGTTATGAAAGAAGTAAAAAGAAAGTGATGAAAAGAGAATAAGTTGAGAGAAAAGGTCGAACTAGCTAGTGGGCCCCATATATTATGTGAGTGCGATATTTGATATATGAGTAGTATTATTTATACCTCATAATATATAGATATAATGGTAACTCACTAATCCCCTTAAATCAGTATGGAATCCAAACTAAATAGTTACATATCTCATCTAATAATAAATAAGAGTGTATTGACATAATATCTAACATATTATTGAGTCCAAATAATATTTTCTTAATATATTGAGTGTTGTAAAAAAAAAGAAGAGATATTATTTGGGCAACCAAACAAATAATACAAAATAGTATACGTACTATTTTCACTCCAAATTCAAATCCTTTCATTATTTTGATTAGGACAATTTCTAACCAACCGTTTTAGTCAACGATTATGAACGAAATCAAAAAATGGTTGCCTCCTGAAAATGCAATAAAAACGTTGGATCTTCTTTTTATTGAAAAAAGAAAAAAAACAGAGAGAGACAACAACAGCATACCACCAAAAAAAAAAAAAAAAATCAACTTTTGGATCGTGTTATTAATTATTTGATCTATTTTCTTTTTCATAAAAAAATATTTTTAAAATGATTTTTCATGGAGTAAATCACAAAATTGATTTCCAACAATATTATCTGTTTCCTTTTTAACGTAAGTTCCCGACAATATTATGAATGGATGAATTGATCTCTAAGAGAAAAATAATTGTCTTAAAGTCCCAAACAATTATTCAGATTAGCTTAATCCCTCGCCACCTAAAACATTCCCAAACATAACAAAATAATCCATCACGCACATAAAGCCATGCGTATATAAAGGGGATAAGAAATAATAACTTTTTTTTTTTCGCACAACTTTTATTTTGAATTTTAATCCTCTAATATACTTCTCTCTTCCTTCCACCCATTCACTCTCTAAATATTTTTAGTAACTTCCTAAATTGCAATGCACCAAACAAAAAAAAAAAATCCTAAATTGCAATAGGAGCAACTGCTGTGTGCCTCTAGAAATATGCCACGTGTATCATGGATATCAAAATATAAATATAGGTTTCTATCATTGAACTAATACTTGAAAAATTAAAAATGCTTGACATTGCTGGACAAGCCACTAATAATAGTAATAATAATAATACAGATTTTACTAATTAGTACTCTAAGGATAATGGTTAAGGATATCCAAAAAATAAGTTTTGAAACTTTGTACTGAATCTTATGCATTGAAGATAAAAAAAACTTTTGTTTTTAAGATAAAATCCTTTTCTTCGCTTCCTTAATTATTGTTAAGATGAGTCCGGTTAGTAAATTCTAATAATAATAAACTCACCACTTCTATATTCAATAATAAATAGTATTATTTTAATCCAAAAAGTGATGTTAATTGGAACAAATTTTTTTGATTGGATATGATAAATGAAATTGGTAAATGAGAAATCTCATTATATCCATTGACAGAAAAAGTGGGCTTCCACTTTCAGGTGTGAAAATGATATTTTTCTTCTATGTCAAATCAAAGGTTTATTCCCAATTTCTCATTCATCTTCTCAATTCATTCCATTTTCCCTGCTAGGGTTCCAACCAAACATACAATTGAGTGAAGAAACATTTACATTCAAATATGCAAGGCTTATATGCATGTTCTATAGCACTGTTCCACTGTTCTGAAGATTCAGGCACCCCATGCAAAGACCAGTGAAAATAATTATGGAATTCTCATCTCCTCGTACTGATGGGAAATTTTGAGACAGGATTGCTTTGAAACGGGCCGGCTCCGTCCAAAGCTCCAGGTTGACGGTGCCAGGACCCCAGTGAACAACACACTTGAATGCTTAAGTAACATTAAATCGATTCGCCAGCGCCAGGTCAAGACATTTATTGACCCTCCACTCACCTGAGATGAATTAATTACAATGAAAATTTTATCATCACTATTTTGCGCAGACAAAATGATTGATTCAGGTCCAAAGATTGATATGAAGATTATAACAAAAAGTTAAATTCTTCGATAATAACGTTAACATTGTATTTGTGTTTGTATATTTCTTTATCAACTAAATAGATTGAATAGAAGTTCCAACATTTCATATGGGTATATTAATGAATAGTGCAAGAATAACATAAAATGACCATTACCATTAGGAATAAGGTCGCCTTCGAAAAATTGCTCTCCACTTTCAGGAAATACTTCATATATTGATCCATCAATTGAGATAAAATGAAACAAAAGATTCAGACGGGTTCAGAAGATTGAATGTCGGGTGAACTCTTAAACAGACCAACCTGCAGACATGTGTCAACATTTTCAATCGAGGACGAAGAAATAAAACACTGCATAATACTGTTGTGTTGTCATAAAGAATTTCTACTAGAATCCCTGTGCACAGTAATATTCATTAACAAAAATTTGTGACACTAATAGTGCTCGCAACCGATATACGACGGCGGCAAAAAATTATTTTAAAAATTGGAGTCGCCACCAAGTTTATTTGAATTGGGAAAAACATGGAAAAACCCATTTATTAACAAAAAGTGGTTTAAAAGGATTGAGTCGGAGTCGGTTATGCGTACAGAAGATTAGACGCACCCTAATACACCCGTATTTCGACAAGTTACCTTTCATTAATTGTGCAAATTAAATAATAACCATTTTCTAAATAATAAATAGGTGAATAAGGAAAAAAAACATATTTTACAATTTAACAAAACAATTTAAGGAAAATTAATTTTGTTAAAGGGGCCAGCTGTCATACGTACCTCCTGGTGCAATGAGAACTCAAAGTCACGTAGCCTATAGAAAATATTTGTGCGTTGATTGATTTTATATTTAAAGCATGAAATCGTTATTGCAGAATCCAAGTTAGCATTAAGCTACTCAATGGATTCTTATGATTTGAATAACAGTGAAGGTAACATTTGCTACTCATATCATTATCGATCATTGCACGGGTTAACAACAATAAAAAGATTTTCTTTATTTCTAGAAGGAAAGCATATTTTATATGATTTTTAAAAGATTGTTAAAAACAATATGTAATAAATTTTCCCTTCTTTATCAATCCAAAAAGAAATGAAGCCCGCATAAATATTGTCCAAAAACGAACTCCTAGACAACCCAAGAATTATTAACACAAAAATAATAAATAAATATAAAATATATGTATAAAATAAAAAAATAAAAAAAAAACAAAAAAAAAAAACTAGAGATGGGGCTCATCACCGCACCCACTCCCACCCACTCACGCACACATGTTCTCACACACACACACAAAAAGCCACGGAGAGGGGCGTGAGGACGAAGTGAGGGAGAGAGCGCGAGGAAGAGGGAGAGAGGTGGCGGTAGAAACCAGGAAGGGAGGCTTTGCGGTGAATCTGAGTAGGCGCGGAGGTGAGCGGGGTCCCGCTCTTGGCTTGGCGGCGGCACTGGCGCGATGCGGGTGGGCTTGCGGCGGCGCGGGCGGTGGGATGTGGGTGGCTACGCGAGGAAGGGAGGATAGGCGAGCTTTAGGTGCTCCGCGGCTGGGTGATGGAGGCTTGGCGGAGGCACGGGCGGTGGAACGCGCGTGAAGGGCGGCTGGCTGGGGGAGGTTGTCGCGCGAAGTTGGCGCGCGGAGACGGGTACTGAAAACTTCGCGATGGCACTGCTGGTCTCCTCTGGCGATTCTTGGCTAGAACTCACGACGGCCGATGGCGGATCTAGGCGCAGAGGCGTCACAAGGAGGAAAGTGGGTATTGGGGGGCCTCGCGGTGGCGGACGGGCGGTTAATGATGGTGTGCCTGGAGGTTAAGGGTGTGGGCTGATTTTGAAAGGCTTGTATTTTTAGATTGTATGAGTATGTAATTGGTGTGATTAGCTCATCGTCTGGACTTCTTTCTTTCCTTTCCTCTCTTTCATTTCATTTTTAGATCATGGGTGTGATGATGTGGTGATAACGGTGACAATGGGTGAACTCCTCGTGACGTTGGTCGAATGCGCGCACTTGGCCGTTTTAGGTTATGTTGGTTGGGTTTATGTGATGGTGATGGTGGATGATGATTTTGCTCTGATGGGGTTGGGGTGGTGTTGATATATATGGTTTTTGATGGAGGTTAGAATTTGATGAAGTGGTCTTGGGTAAGGGATGATGATGTTGAAGGAGGTATGTGCGGACGTGAGAGATGGGGCTGAAGGCAAGTTTTTCATTGTTGCATTCCTCTTTTTATACCAATTTGTCCTGGTTAATTTATCACTATCTCCATGCTCTGAAATGCAGGAGCACTCAACCCGTTTGTTCCCCATGCCTCTGCGGTTTCTCTAATCACGAGACCTCCATTCCTGCTACACGTGCATGCGAGGAGTGGAAAGGTTGTAGTGGAGGCCACGTTATAGAGAGTGGGTGGAGTGGAATAGCTGAGGATCTTTGTCAACTGTTTCCTTTTTCATTTTTTATATTTTTGTATATATATATTTTGATAGAAATGTAAAAACAACATATGGGCTTGTAACAAAAATGTCCTGGGTTGGGTTGAAATGGAATGGACAAACACAACGGCCACAAAAGAAATTTTGGGTATCAAATGAATTGAACCCCTTTTTTTTCATGGTAAAAATTTTTTTGATTTTGTTTAATGGGTCGAACAAAATTAGTGTTCACAAATAGTCTAATGCAATACAATTCTAATCGACTATACCCAATCTTATGCATGTTCATGTTTGGGGATTGATGCATAGTAATTATTTGAACTACAGCTCTTATCAGAGTCTTAGCCTCCCAGTCCAAGCAAAGCTCTTATCACAGTGAACTACAGCTTAACACTTCATGAAAATGCCATTGGCATTGCTATAGCATGAGCAGTGCCAATCAACTACATTAAACATGCCTTCCAAGGATCAATAAGAGATGGAGAAGCCACAAAAATTATATTAACTTCATATATTTAATTTTATTCTAAAGTAGAGATGTAATGCTATTAATGTTAGTGGAGCTGCAGATAAAACCTTGAGAACGCTCCAGAAGAAGCTCCGACGCTGTGAGCTAATATGCTTGATAAACAGATATGCCGTTGAAGAACCAATCCTCACCAATATCACCCTCTAAAACGATGAATTCTTTTCTCCTGCACGCTCAAGTAGTTCTGAGTAGAAGAAATTGCCAAAAAAGAGGGGTATGGGTGAGTGGACAAGCGAAGACAAAAATTTGAACACAAATTAAAGAAAAGGGAAGTGCACTTTCCGCAATGAAGTAAAACTGTACAAGTAAAACTTACTCAATGACAGAGTATTCCTCATAACATCAAGCAGAACGATACTCTGTATTGCTATACTCCTCATACCCATTGGTCTCTAACCTGCTATGCAGCCATTGAATTCCTGAAAACATATTATTTATGATTACAAAAACCATATAATACAAATAAAATTATTCAATCCATTTGGCGGGCATTAAGAAACATGATCCCCTTTTCAGATAACTATAAGCAATGATCTAAAGAAAACCACAAATAACAAACAGGTCACATGGAAGATAAATGGAATTCTAGAGCGAGCAACTGGTTAATGAAATATATCGCTAAATGCTAATGGACAGTCAATTTTACCTGAAGGAATGTGCATCATGGAGATGATTCTATCCCGATCCAGGGAACAACTTTAAGGACCCACTCACCACTTTTCAGTTCAATGGGAGTTCTTGAAAGCTCTGTCCCCTTAGGTCCAGAAGCATCTTCCAGCTTAGGAATTTGAATAGCGTTTTCTGCGTTACATTCAGGATAGAGCAAGTAGCACACCATGATATAGAGTTGGCATTATAAGGATACTTTCATGCATGTTGGATACAATTCAGAACAAAATGCAACATAATCTGTCAAATACTGTCAATGCTTAGCAAAGTACTAAATATCCACAAATATCCAAATGAAGAATTATCCTCAATAGATGTCATGAGATATTATATCTTTTAAAAGCAGGCTTGTTTGCAACAGATAAATGGGATAAAGTATAGCTTCATGGGAGAAAAGTATGGTCAAGAATATACGAATTTTGGCACAATAAAAGCATAAACACCATATAATAAAAATATTCATAAAACCAACCAAGTAAAAGACTTGAACTAGCACATACCCAAACGTTCTTTGTATTGCTTCTTATTAGTAGATACTAAACTTCGATAACTCCTCTTCAGTAGGCAGAATTACTTGGAGGACTTCTCCGTCCATTCCCCATGTATCAAGCTGTTTACAAAACCGAACTTATCAATATTAAGATCAAGCGAAAAGGATAAAGAAGTGAATAAATCAAGCACAATTCTTTATAGTTTCTTTCCGTATATAAGTTCCTTATTCTTCATAATTTCATCTTATCACAAAGAATAACGTACCATTGCACCCCCACCTAGCAATAATTGAATATGAAGGCGGCGTTTAGGTCTTTCCCATGATCCTGCAGTTGTTTGTACTCTCACAGTAACAACTGATGATTGAAATTCAGCCACATAATCTGTTAATAAATAATTGTCTTTAGTGAATTCATATCCATTGCCATCATCCTCAAATAGGACACCTTCAGCTTTCCCTATAAATATGATTAAATCTTATTCATACACCCTTTAAAAGCACTTATGCTGATCTGAAAAGTAGAGATAATGTTAGTACACGCACGCAGGCATGCCAAGGGAAAACTAAATGCATGGACTTACCCTGTTCATCTGAAGCCACAAGAAGTGTTAAGTCATCTTTTAGATGAGCTTCTCCAACATGCTGAAGAGGGAGACCCACCGCAATAATTGAGCCACCTTTTAAGTATAAAGCTAGCAAATCCTGGCGTGCCCCAAACAACATAAATAAGTAGTAAGAAATAAACAAATTCCTAAACCTAATCCTAATCCTATTCTAACACCAAACACCAACTCCATTCCTAATCCAATTCTAACACAAACTTTAAACAAATTCCTAACCCAAATGCTGCACCTACTCCTACTCCTAACCCTAACCCTAACACTATTTTTTTTTCTATTATTACTTAACCTTGCTCCTATCAAATTCTTAGTCAAACCGTATTACTAGTCTAAATGTCTTATTTAACCCTAAACCTTAAACCCACAACTGTACATCCACCACACTACAACCATCAACCACCATGCACCCAACACCCACCACCATGCACCCACCATACTCCACCCTCCAACAAACCACCCTAAACACTAAACCCCTAACCCTAACCCAAATCTTAACACTAACACTATCTCTATTGGCCCTAATGTTATTCCAATTCCTATTCCTAGACTAAATCCCATTCCTAACTCAATCCCTAATTCTAGTCGAAGTCCTATTTGTATTCCTAGCTCAAACTATAAACATTAAACCAATTACAATTACTTACCCTAAACTCAACTCTATTACTAACACTAACCATATTCCTAATCCAATTCTAACCCTAACCCTAATCCTTTCCTAACCCTCACCATTTCTATTTCTAATCCTAATCATAACCCAATTCCTAATCCTAGCACTAACTCGTACCTTATACCTATTTCTTAACCTTATACTATTCTTAACACCATTCCTAACCCCAAATCCAATTTTAATAACACTAATTTTATTCCTAACCCTAACCATATTCATAGTTTTTTCCCCAATGCCAACCATATTCCAATCCTTATTCATAACCCAAACCCAATATCCAACCATGGCATTAAACCCTAACACTAATAGAAATGCTAACTCTAATCCAATTTCTAATCCTAAACCTGAAATCCCAAATTTTGTTCACATTTATTACATTTAACCTTATACCAAGAAGAAATCTTTCAATCTTGCCTATACTCATTCATAACATGAAAGAGGAAAGATGGAAGAAGTTTAGATTGCGTTAAAGGATTAGAAAGTGCTTACAATTCCCCATGCAACACCATTAAAAGCATTGTGAAACTCAAAGCTTGGAGTTGAATGTCCTAGAGTTGGATAAGCGAAAGGCAAAAGGACGCTCAAGGCAGCCCAAATTTATGTAACTGCAAAAAAAAAAAAAATTGTGATAGAATACAAAGAAAGCTTGTTAAGATTGCTCAATTAAAAAATGACAAGAAGAGATTGGTTAAAAAAAAATGAAAGAGTAAGAGATAACTTTCTGTAAGGTTTTCAACATTTTGAAAACAAAAGATGCTACAACGGAATTATCAAGCTTCACGGCAATGAGAGGAGGAAAGGAATTACCAAATCGATGACATCAATGTGAGCTGAATCTGATTTCATCCAAGGAGTGAAGTTTCCCCTACACTCGCCACCCAACCCACCACTATCCGCCAACGTGAACCTACCACCACCAACCATCAATGCGCCATCGTCAACAATCCACCACAAACCACCTTCTGCCATCAACCCACCACACACCATGCTAAACATTTAACTGCAACCTAAACCCAATTACTATTCCAAACTCTTAACACTACTCTTATTCTTAACCCTAAACTCTAACCTCTTCGATTCTTATTCCTAACCATAACACTATCCTATTCCTATTCCTAACCCTAACCCTATTCTTACTCCTAAACCCTAAATACTACATCTTAACCTAATCTTAACCCAAACACTAACCATAACCATATCTATATTCCTAATCCTAAACTATAATCCTAATGCAAACTCTAACACTATTCCTAATCCTAACCCAAACCCTAATTCTATTCCTATATTAACCACCAATAGCTTCTACCATACATATGTTTATTCTTGGCAATTTTCCCTTTCTCCTAAATTTTGTGACAAATTTTGTTTTTATGGAGTTAAAAAAAAAGCAAAAATTCATTCTTCAATACATATAAGAATTTTATGGTGCATAAATAGATGCAACAATAAGATGAATGTGGTAAAAAAAAAAAAAGAATTTTGACAAGCGATAAAGTAAAGGACACACATGTTGTCACCCATAATGAAGTAGAAACCTAAAGCAAGTTGTTGCTGGACACCACCTACCTATCACAAGAAACATGAATTAGACCGACCTCAACACAATTGAAAACCGTTAAGCAAGGGTAGAAAAGACATGACTTCACAAAAGACTCCTGGCTACTATGAAAGCTTAAATTGAGAAAGACTCAATCACAAGATGATAGGGAGAAGGACAGAATAAGGAAGTAATAAAAAACATAAACCAAGAAACGGTTACTTTTGTAACTCAGGAGAGTAACTCTGGAAGACAAACTAATCCAGTCACTAGCCAATAACATAAATCAAACTCTCTAATTAAAATGAACTCTCGCATGTCAAACCATAGGTATAAATTTAAATGAGTAGAGAAATAATAGAAAATGGAACACTAACAAGTATAACCAATAAGTTACATCAAAATATGGCAATTACACAAATCATCAATTTAACATTTAAATAATTTGAATCTCTAAACAATTTAACTGTAACTTACATGCTTAAGGACAAGCTCACTTTCTGCTTGGAAACACCGCCAAAGACATTGTCCTGCCACTATGCACCCACCACTCTCTACCCATCAACCCTCCACCACCATGCACCCTCCAAGACCATGCGCCCAACATCCACACCTATCAACCCTTAACCACCAAGCACCCTCCAAGACTAAGCACCCAACAACAACCACCCGTAAACCCTGAACCACCATGCACCCTACAAAACAATGCACCCAACACCCATCACCCCCACCCCCCACAATAAATCACCCTAAGCACTAAATCCTAACCTTAACTCTAATCCTATTTTAACACCAAACCCCAACCCTCTAATCCAATACTAACAATAACTCTAATCATAGTCCAAACCCAAATGCTATTCCTACTCTTACTCCTAACCCTAACCCTATTTCTCTTTTCTATTATTATTCCTAACCTTGTTCGTGTATCTCAATGTCTATCCTATTCCTAACCCTAAACTTTAAACCCACAACCATACATCCACCACCCTACAACCCTCAACTACCATGCACTCTCCAAGACCATGAAACCAACTCCCACCCTCTTACGGACCCTCAACCACCTATGCACCCTCCAAGACCATGCACCCAACATCCATTGCCTATAAACTCTTAACCACCATGCACCGACCATCCTCAACCTTATAACAAATCGCCCTAAACACTAAACCTTAACCCTAAGCCAAACCCTAACCCAAATCTTAACACTAGCACTCTGTTCTATACTAGCCCTAATGTTATTCCAATTCTATTCCTAGACCAAATCCCATTCCTAACTAAATCCCTAATCCTAGCCAAAGCCCTATTGGTATTCCTAAATCTAAACATTAAACCTATTACAATTACCCAACTTTATCACTAACACTAACCAAATTCCAAATCTAATGCTAACCCTAACCCTAATTTTATCATAACCCTAACACTATTTTTGTTTCTAATCCTACTCATAACCCTATTCCTAATCTTAGCACATATCCATACCATATACCTATTTCTTAAACTTACACTATTCTTAACACCATTCCTAACCCCAAATCCAATTTTAACTCTAACCCTAATTTTATTCCTAACCCAAACCATATTCATAGTTCTTTTCCCAAGAAAAAAAGTAAATTTGTGATAGAATACAAGTAAAGCTTGTCAAGATTGCTTAGATTCAAAAATAATGAAAACAATTTAATTTAAAAAAATGCATGAAAAAGAAAAAGATAACTTTCTATAAGCGTTTTCAACATTTTGTAAACAAAAGATGCTACATAACAGAATTATCAAGCTTCACAACAATGAAAGGAGGAAAGGGAATTACCAAATTAATGACATAAATGAGAGTACAAACCCAATTACCATTTAAAGAGTGAAGATTCCCATCCATCCACCACCCTTCACCATCCATCACCATGCACCCAACATCCACCCACGACAAACCACCTCTCCACCACCCACCACAAACCACTTTTAGCCATCAACCCACCATTAGTCATCCACCACAAACCACACTCAACGCTAAATTGTAACCTCAACTATATTTCTATTCCAAACTCTAAACACTACTCTTATTTCTAACCCTAAACACTAACCCCTTCTATCCCTATTCCAAACCCTAACACTATCTTATTCCTAACCTAAACCCTATTCCTAAAACCTAAATAAAAAATCATAACTCTAATCTCTATTCCAGATTGAACATTTCCCCCACTCCTAACCTATTCTTATTACTATTTCTATACCTAATTCAAACCTTAATTGTGTTTTGTTAATCATTAGTAGTGTTGATCATTGAATCCTAACTATGATATGAAGGAAGTCATGCAATAGCAAATATTAACTGAAACAAGTACAACACATGTGAACTTAAGTCAAAGAGAATACATATACAAGCTTCACATCCATCAATCACCAATATCTTCTGCCATACATATGTTGTTTGTCTTTGCAATTTTCCCATTATCCTAAATTTTGTGACAAATTTTGATTTTATAGAGTTTTTAAAAAAAAGCAAAAATTCATTCTTCAATACATATAAGAATTTTAAGGTGCACAAATACAAACAACAAAAAGAAATAAAGTAAAGGACATACATGTCATCACCCATAACGTTTAGAAACCTAGAACAAGTTGTTGCTGGACACCACATTCCTATTACATGAAACATGAATTCAACTTTAACATAAGTGAAAACCAATCAACAAGGAGAAAAAGGCATGACCTTCACCACCTCAAGTCGGAAAGCTGACTTTTTGCTTGTCAACATTGCTGAAAGCATTGTATTGCCACCTGGCATCCTAATGTTATTCCAATTCCTAGACCAAATCCCATTCCAAACTCAATCCATAATCCAAGTGCAAGCGTATTTTATTCCTCACTCACACTCCAAACATCAAACCTATTACAATTACTTATCCTAAACCCAGCTCTATTATTATCACTAACCTTATTTCGACTCCAATTTTAACCCTAACCCTAATCACTAACCTTTTGGGTTTGGATAGGATTAGGGTTAAGGTTAGAATAGGAGTAGGAGTAAGGTTAGTGTTAGTAATAGAGTTGGGTTTAGGGTAAGTAATTATCATAGGTTTGATATTTGGAGTGTGAATGAGGAATAGAAATAGGGCTTTGGCTTGTATTATGGATTGAGTTAGGAATGAGATTTGGTCTAGAATAGGAATTGGATTAACATTAGGGTGCCAATTGGCAATACAATTCCTTGATGGTGTTGACAAGCAAAAAGTCAGCTTTCCGACTTGAGGTGGTGAAGGTCATGCCTTTTTCTGCCCTTGCTAATTGGTTTTCACTTGTGTTGAAGTCCTGTAATTAATTGTTTCATGTGATAAAAGTTCATGTCCAGACAATTTCTTCTAGGTTTCTAAATTGTTATGGGTGATGACATGTGTGTCCTTTACTTTATCGCATTTTATTTTTTTCTTTTTCACCACATAGATTTCTTATTGTTGTATCTATTTGTGCACCATAAAATTCTTATATGTATTGAAGAATGAATTTTTGTATTTTTTTTAAACTCTATCAAATCAAAATTTGTCACAAAATTTAGGATAATTGGAAAATTGCAAGGACAAACAACATATGTATGCCAGAAGCTATTGGTGGTTAGAGGATGTGAAGCCTGTATATGTCTTCTCTTCAAGTTCACATGTGTTGTACTTGTTTCAGTTAAAATTTAATGCATGACTTTCGCTTTTCATATCATAGTTTCAACTCAATGATCAACACTACTAATGATTAACAAAATACAATTAAGGATTGAATTTGGTATAGAAATTGTAATAAGGATAGGTTAGGATTGAGGGAAATGTTAGGTCAAGAAGATAGGAGGATAGAAGGGTTAGTGTTTAGGGTTAGGAATAAGAGTAGTGTTTAGAATTTGGAATAAAATAGAGTTGAGGTTACAATTTAGTGTTGAGCATTGTTTGTGGATGGTGAAGGGTGGTAGGTTGATGGCTGAGGGTGAATTGTGGTGGGTGGTGACGGTGGTTTGTGTGTTGTTGGATGTTGGGTGCATGGTTTTAGATGGCGGAGGTGGTTGATGAGAGTCTTCACTTCTTGGATGGAAATTAGGTACGTGCTCTGATTTATGTTATCAGTTTGGTAATTCTCTTTCCTTTTTTCATGTTATTAATAAATATATGCAAGATTTAAAGATTTCTTCTTGGTATAAGGTTAGGTGTAATGAATGTGAACATTGTAATGAATGTAAACAAAATTTAGGATGTTAGGTTTAGGATTTGAAGTTGGATTAGAGTTAGGGTTAGCATTAAGATTATGAATTGTATTAGGGTTTCTATTGGTGTTAGAGTTAATGCCATGGTTGGGATACGGGTTTTAGGTTATGAATAAGGATAGGAATATGGTTGGCATTGGGAAAAGAACTATGAATATGGTTAGGCTTAGGAATGAAATTAGGGTTAGAGTTAAAATAGGATTTGGGGTTAGGAATGGTGTTAAGAATAGTGTAAGGTTTAGAAATAGGTATAGTATACGAGTTTGTGCTAGGATTAGGAATAGGGTTATTATTAGGATAGAAACAGAAATAGTGTTAGGGTTAGAATTGGAGCAGGTAGAAGTGTTGGGGTTTGCATTGGGGTTGTAGTTTAGGATTAGGAAAGAGCAGTTTGATTTTGATTTTGTATTTAGGATTTTTGAATAGGAATAGGGTTTAGGTTAGGAAGAGGAATATGATAGTATTAGGGTTTGGAATAAGGATAGAAGGGGTTAGTGTTTAAGGTTAGGAATAAGAGAATTGTTTAGACTTTGGAATAGAAATAGAGTTGAGGTTACAATTTAGTGTTGAGCATGGTTTGTGGTGGGTGAAGGGTGGTGGGTTGATGGTTGAGGGTGCATGGTGGTGGATGGTGGAGGGTGGTGGGTGGAGGGAATCTTCACTCCTTGGATGGAAATTGGGTTCATGCTCTGATTTATGTCATCAATTTGGTAATTCCCTTTCTTCCTTTCATTGTTGTGAAGCTTGATAATTCTATTTTGTAGCATCTTTTGTTTACAAAATGTTGAAACCTTACAAAAGTTATGTTTTTCTTTTTCATGCATTTTTTTTAAATTAATCTGTTTTTGTCATTTTTAAAATTGAGCAATCTTAACAAGCTTTTCTTGTATTCTATCACAAATTTATTTTCTACTTTTTTTTTGTAGTTACATAATTTGGGCATCCTTGGACTTCTTTTTGCTTATCCAACTCCAAGTCTTTCAACTCCAAGCTTCAAGTTTCACAATGCTTTCAATGGTGTTGCATTGGGAATTGTAAGCAATTTCTAATCCTTTAAAGTCTAAACTTTTTCCATCTTTCTTTTTATGTTATGAATGAATATATGCAAGATTTAAAGATTTCTTCTTGGTATGAGATTAGATGTAATGCATGTGAACAAAATTTAGGATGTTAGGTTTAGGATTTGAAGTTAGATTAGAGTTAGGGTTAGCATTAGGATTATGAATTGGATTAGGGTTTCTATTGGTGTTAGGGTTAATGCCATGGTTGGGATATGGGGTTTAGGTTATGAATAAGGATAGGAATGCGGTTGGCATTGGGAAAAGGACTATGAATATGGTTAGGCTTAGGACTAAAATTAGGGTTAGAGTTAAAATAGGATTTGGGGTTAGGAATGGTGTTAAGAATAGTGTTAAAAGGGTATAGGGTACAGAGTTTGTGCAAGGATTAGGAATAGGGTTATTATTAGGATTAGAAAGAGAAGTAGAGTTTGGGTTAGGATAGGATTAGGGTTAGGGTTAGAATAGGAGTAGGAATAAGGTTAGTGTTAGTAATAGAGTTGGGTTTAGGGTAAGTAATTGTAATAGGTTTGATGTTTGGAGTGCGAGTGAGGAATAGAAATAGGGCTTTGTCTTGGATTATGGATTAAGTTAGGAATGTGAATTGGTCTACGATAGGAATTGGATTAAAATTAGGGTGCTGAGTGGCAATACAATGCCTTCGCAAGTATTGACAAGCAAAAAGTCAGCTTCTGCCGACTTGAGGTCGTGAAGGTCATGCCTTTCTTCCCTTGCTGATTGGTTTTCACTTGTGTTGAAAAGTCGATTGTAATTCAATTATATGACAGGAAGGTGGTGTCCAAGCAACAAGTTAAAGGTTTCTAAATTTTATGGGTGACATATGTGTCCTTTACTTTATCACTTTTTAATTTTTTTTCTTTTTCACTTAGATTTCTTATTGTATCTATTTGTGCACCATAAAATTCTTATATATATTGAAGAATGAATTTTTGCTTTGTTTTTTTTTAACTTTATAAAATCCAAATTTGTCACAAAATTTAGGATAATGGGAAAATTGCAAGGACAAATAACATATGTATGGCAGAAGCTATTGGTGGTTGAGGGATGTGAAACTTGTATATGTATTTTCTATGACTTAAGTTCACATTTGTTGTACTTGTTTCAGTTAAAATTTGCTATTGCATGACTTTCACTTTTCATATATAGTTGGGATTTAGTGATCAACACTACTAATGATTAACAAAATATAATTAAGGTTTGAATTAGGTATAGAAATAGTAATAAGGATAGGTTTGGAATGGGGGAAGTGTTAAGCTTGGAATAGAGTTAGGGTCAAAAGTGTAAGGGTAAGGAATAGGAATAAGAGTAGGTTTAGGGTTAGATATAGGAATAGAAGTGTTTGGGTTTTCATTGGGGTCGTAGTTTAGGATTAGGAAGGGTTATGATTTTGTATTTAGGTTTTAGGAATAGGAATAGGGTTTGGGTTAAGAATAGGAATATGATAGTATTAGAGTTTGGAATAACGATAGAAGGGGTTAGTGTTTAGGGTTGGGAATAGAGTAGTGTTTAGAATTTGGAATAGAAATAGAGTTGAGGTTACAATATAGTGTTGAGCGTGGATTGTGGTGGGTTGATGGTTGAGGGTGGTTTGTGGTGGGTGCATGGTAGTGGATGGTGGTGGGTGGAGGGAATCTTCGCTCCTTGGATGGAAACCGGGTTGTGCTCTCATTGATGACATCAATTTGGTAATTCTTTCATTGTTGTGAAGCTGATAATTCTATTCTTTAGCATCTTTTGTTTCCAAGAATATTGAAACCTTAAAGAAAGTTATCTTTTCTTTTTCATGCATTTTTTTTAATTAATCTTTTTCGTCATTTTTAAATTTGAGCAATCTTAAGAAGCTTTACTTGTATTCTATTAGAAATTTATTTTCTATTTTTTTTTGCGGTTACATAATTTGGGCATCCTTGGACTTCCTTTTGCTTATCCAACTCTAGGGCTTTTAACTCCAAGCTTTGAGTTTCACAATGCTTTCAATGGTGTTGCATTGGGAATTGTAAGCACTTTCTAATCCTTTAATGCTGTCTAAACTTTTTCCATCTTTCATTTTTCATGTTATGAAGCTTGGAGTTGAAAGTCCTGGAGTTGGATAAGCAAAAGGAAGTCCAAGGATGCCCAAATTATGTAACTAAAAAAAAAAAAGAAAATAAATTTCTAATAGAATACGTAAAGTTTCTTAAGATTGCTCAATTCAAAAATGACAAAAAAAGATTAATTTAAAAAAATGCATGAAAAGAAGATAACTTTCTTTAAGCAGTTTCACATTTGTAAACAAAAGATGCTACAAAACATAATTATCAAGCTTCACAACAATGAAAGGAGAAAAGGAAATTACCAATTGATGTCATCAATGACAGCACAAACCCGATTTCATCCAAGGAGTGAAGATTCCTCTATATCCACCACCATGCACCCAACATCCACCAACGTGCACCCACCACAAACCACCGTCTACTCCACCAAAAATCACCCTCAGCCATCATCCCACCACCCTTCACCCACCATAAACCACGCTGAAAACTAAATTTTAAACTCAACTCTATCTTCCAAACTCTAAAAACTACTCTTATTCCTAACCTTAAACACTAACCCCTTTTATCTTTATTCCAAACCCTAACACTATCCTATTCCTATCCCTAACCCAAACCCTATTCCTATTTCTAAAACCTAAATACAAAATCTTAACCATAATCCCTATTCCTAATCCTAAACCTTAACCCCAATGCAAACCCTAACATTTCTATTCCTACATCTAACCCTAAACCTACTCCTATTCCTATTCCTTACCTTTACACTTCTAACCTACTCTATTCCAGATATAACACTTCCCCCACTCCTAACCTATCCTTATTACCTGCTTCTATACCTAATTCAAACCTTAATCATCTCTTGTTAATCATTAGTATTGTTGATCATTGAATCCCAACTATTATATGAAAAGCGAAAGTCATGCAATAGCAAATTTTAACTGAAACAAGTACAACAAATGTGAACTTAAAATAAAAAGAGAATACGTATACAAGCTTCACATCCCTCAACTACATATGTTGTTTGTCCTTGCAATTTTCCCATTTCCTAAATTTTGTGACAAATTTTGATTTATAGAGTTTAAAAAAAAAACAACACAAAAATTCATTCTTTAATACATATAAGAGTTTTATGGTGTAGAAATACATACAATAATAAGAAATTTATGCGATCAAAAAAAAAAAAATGAAAAGCAATAAAGTAAAGGACACACATGTCGTCACTCATAACGATGTAGAAACCTACAAGTTTTTGGACACCACCTTCCTGTCACATGAAACATGAATTAGCCGACTTCAACACAAGTGAAAACAAATCAACGGGCGAGAAAGGCATGACCTTCACCGCCTCAAGTCGGCAAAGCTGACTTTTTGCAACACCGAAGGCATTGTATTGCCACCCGCTCCCACCACTCACTACCCATTAACCCTCAACCACCATCCACCTTCCAAGACCATGCACCCAACACCTACCACCTATCAACCCTTAAGCACCAACCACCCACCACCCTCCACAATAAATCACCCTAAACACTAAATCCTAACCTTAATCCTAATGCTATTCTAACACCACACAATAACCCCATTCGTAATCCAATTCTAACCCTAACTCTAATCATTGTCCTAACCCAAATGCTACTCCTACTCCTAACCATAACCCAATTTTTGTATCTATTACTATTCCTAACCTAGATCCTCTGGATTCCTAGTCAAAACCTATTACTAGAACAAATGTCTTATTCCAATTCCTAACACTAAACCTCCACAACCATACATCCACCGCCCAACAACCCTCAACCACCACACACCCTCCAGACCATGTAATCATCTTCCACCCCACTTATAAACCTTCACCCACCATGCACCCTCCAAGACCATGCACTCAACATTCACCACCTATCAACCCTTAACCATCATGCACCCACTATCATTCTGCCTTCCAACAAATAAACTTGAACACTAACCCTAACCCTAACCTAAATCTTACCACTAACACTCTCTATAACCATAATGTTATTCCCAATTCCAATTCCTAGACCAAATCTCATTCCTAACTTAATCCATAATCCAAGCAAAAACCCTATTTTTTCCTAACTCACACTCCAAACATCAAACCTATTACAATTACTTACCATAAACCCAACTCTATTACTAACACTAAACTTATTCCTACTCCAATTCTAACCCTAACCCTAATCATATCCTTACCCTAACACTATTTCTAACACCTAATAATTAACCCAATACACCTAGGCAGTATTTGATTAATTACTAGACTTTACTCTTTGCTTCAGTTCCTTAACCATGCTTTGAAAATACTTAGTGAAATTATGAGCCATTTTTTTTTAAACATAATTGAAAACGTGAGCCGCATAACGTGAACGATAATAAAGATAAAGTAGAAAATGAATAGACATATCATGAAGAAACACATCATTTTGGCTCCATCATATGACATCCATAATTACATATCACATAGATATTTTGCCTACCAACAAAATAAGACTAAGTGTAGGCAATCTAATAAAACATAAATAATATATGGATGGAAGGACATCCATTAATGGCACCTAGTAATAACACTCCAGGGATAGAGATAAATATCTGAAATATACGAGTGAAACTAAGGATCAAGTTCACTACCAGGTGAAAACCTCAATGTGAATCACGAACACTTCCTTCTATTTCTGAAGACGAGATGGAAAGAAAAATAGAGGGAGTGAGAAACTTATAAAAATCTCAGTAGGGTACTCACCTCATGATGCATTGTGTCATCATCATTGTCCAGGAACCTGAGTTTCATTATGAAATATGAGCATGCTAAGATTGATTTATTAAGTTCGAAAATATACTTCCGAGGTTCGTCCTAATCATGCGTCTTATAATGCATCATAAACTTAGCATGTCATGTTTATAATGAACTTTTCCTTTTATCAACACATCATATTCTTCATCATCATATCATAAATACTATGCATAAAAGAACATCATATTTCTCATCACAAATCATAAATACTATGCATAGAAGAACATCACATTTCTCATCATCATATCATAAATACTATGCATAGAAGAACATCATATTTCTCATCATCAAATCATAAATACTATGCATAGAAGAACATCATATTTCTCATCATCATATCATAAATACTATGCATAGAAGAACATCATATTTCTCATCATCAAATCATAAATACTATGCATAGAATAACATCATATTTACATCATGCATTACTTAGTTCCTTAGGTGACTTAAAGTTACTTCCATCATCATTTTCCTAGGCCACCCTATACTCCACCTTTTTGGGAGTAATCTAGGTTATGAGCTCATACCTTACTAGTCGTCACTAGCATATACTTATCCCTTTTGATAAGTTAAAGTTCCAACTCTACCATTTTTGAGAACGGGTTAGGGGGGCTAGGATCACCTTTTCACCACCTATAGTCTGATGGGTCCAAAGAATCATTTCCTCTTATATTTAAGTCACCATTAAATCTTTGCATGTTATATCATAATTCAATTCATAATCATCATGACATTTTCTCATTTATAGTCTTATGATGGAATAATATATACTACTGAAATCATGCATCTGAAATTCCCAGGAAAGAGAGGTGGGTTACAATGGACACGCTTAAATACCAAGTCTTTCCTAGGAGCCTTTCCAAATTACACTTCAGGAGTACACTTTCTTCAGCAACAAAGGTAATTTTTTAAATAACAGAGATTATTTCTTTATTTCATGCATAGGCATTTTCATTGTTTACAACACGCTATAACATGCAAGCTAGAGAATCATTCAATGGCATCAAATACTTAATAAGCATCAAATCACTTTATAGACTTATCACTTAAAACATCAAAGAGGCATCATCATAAATCCTTATCAAAAAACTATCTTAAACAACCGAAACTCTAGAATCGGATAACCTCAATTGCCAAACTAATTAATTATACATCTAAGGGATTCATTACCATTATTACAATTAATTATAAGGCTTAGGAACATTATTAAACTCTATGGGGTAGCATAGGCAGTAAGTTATTCTTAAGGTTTTACGATATGTTAGATTTGCGTTTTAACCCTTTCTTGCTCCAGTTTTCCCTACGATGCTAACATTAATTACTAAACCGATTATGAATTATTCTCCCTTATCTAAACATAATAAAATCTGGTTCTTATAGTTGCTGATAATTTTGACAGAATGCATAAATTTCATTCTTTAGAGTTCTAAAAGAAAAATCTTGCTTTTACGGTTTTCTAGTTACTAGTTTCATTTTTAGTGTTCGAATAAATCCTACACTAATTGATACCAAGTTTTTCGTGGCTAACTAATCTTACACAAAATTATAACATACTAAAATAGATTTGGCATTGGATAAACTTAAAGGGGTAAAGACTAGGTAAATTCTAGATTTACACTGTTCTAGGAAGCTAGTTTTGTCACTAACATGCATAGAATCATTCTCTTAACAATAAACCATAATTATCACAACTCCAAACATATTAAATCATCATCATTTATTGGTACTAATCTCATAGAAGCCGAATCATGAACCTCATATAATTGTATAAAATCACATTTTAAGTGAACATAAAATATTAGTTTCCCGGAGAATCCTTGCAAAGCTTTAAAACTCTTTTAGAAACTAATTCTTTTTGCTAAACTTGAAAGAATCTTCATAATTAAAATTCTCACTTAAGATAAAAGGAGCAAGTCTTGAGCTTAAGAGATTTATGTGATATCTTAAAATCATAAACATGCTATGCAACCTCATTTTAATCTTGTCATTATAAGGTGATAACTTGGAATTATAAACATGATATGCAAATCCATTTCTTTATCTTTAAGATTTAAGGTGATGACTTGAAAATTAAACATGATGCAAGAACTTGAAATATAAACATGATGCAAGAAACTGAGAATGACGGTAGTTCCGCCTAAGGATGGAGGAGAAGAGAATTATTATTACATCTTTTTAAGTTCCAATCTCAAGACTTCTTAAAGAATCAATTCTTTAACTCCAATAATCTTATTTCTTTGCTTGTGATACTTGGGCAAATCTTTGAGCTCTAGGATCTTTAGGTGATGACATAAATATAAACATGTCATGCGTTGATTCTTTTAGCCATTATAAAATAAAGTGAGAACATAAAATAAATATGAGATGCAATTTCTTTATTATCTTTAGAGATTAAGTGACAACATGAAATATAAACATGAAATGCAAACTTGGAAATTTAAACATGAGTATTCAAGTCTATTTATTCATTCTTGAAATTTTAGTGATGACATAGAAAGTAAACATGATTATGCAAGGCATAAACTTAAACATGGATGCAAGTTCATTTGATTTCTTTACTAGAGCTTCTTCAAGACTTCATAGAAATACAAATTCAATATATATATATCTTAACAAGACAAAGTGAGAAATACATCTTTCAAATTCTAAACTCAAGATCATAAAATCATCATAAAAACATCATTCTTTAAAGTTTTGCATCAAGTGGAACTTTCAAGCTTTAGAGGCCTAACTTGTGATGGATTCACAACCCACCTTCAAGGTCCTCATCATCAAGCCATCATCTTAGTCCCACCTAGGCCATATGGCCGAATTGGTTAAAAAAAAGGAAGAAGAAAACCAAATGGAAAAACTAGAGAAAATCCATGAAATCATCATTTTGAACCAAGAACAACACTTAGCAAAACATAGAAATAAACTTAAAAACAACTCCCTACCTAATCTGATTTGAAGGAAAGGAAGAGAACTTGGTTTCTTGGAGTGAAATGAAAGAAAATATTCTTGAAAGGTTGAAGAAAGAATTTCAGCCAAGGGGGAAGAAAGAAAGAAAGTTTTTGAGCTTAGGAAAAACTTGAAGTTGTGAAATTTTTGAGCAAGTCTCTAATGACTTCTAAGCATGCCTATTTATAGAAGAATTCAAGCTCATAAATGGACAAGAGGAGAAGGAAAATCTGATTCAATTTGAGGAGGAGACAAGGAAGGAAAAATCATCTTGTTTGGTGGCTTAAAACATGGAATATTCCTTGTTTCAAGTTCCTTGTTTTATGGTGATTTTTGGCATTATGTTTTAGTGCAATTTTTTGTGTATTATGGCTGCATTATTTCGTGCATTACAACCTCATGGAAGAGGGTTTTGTGTGTTCCATGTATTATTTAGGTGTAGGCAAGGTATTCATGCAATTTAGAGAATTTACGGTTAAGGGCTTAGGTGAATTAGTAAGCAATTTGAGTGTTTTAAAGCAATTTTAGGTTCTAATCAATTTAAATAAATAATTTTGACTCTAGATTAATAATTAGAATTTAATAAGCTTTAATTTGAGCCTAATATTGCTTAGGTTTTGTTAGACGAATCAAAAATCTCAAAATTTGTAAAACTACACAAAGACAGGGGCAAAACGGTCATTTTACTTAAAAATTGCTCGAGACACCCGAGCTTAACCAATGGTTAATCATGGCTTAAAAACACCTTTTAACACATTTTAGTGAGGTTTGGGCTCAGTTGGCACGCAAATCGGTAAAAGCAAGCTCAAGGGCGTTTTGCATTTGCGCGTCGAAGCTCAAAATTAGGATTCTTCTCCTCTATTAACACACATAACACAAACAATCCCTTATTAACATCAAAACATCCCCTTGAGGACGGGTGGGGCCCACGATCCTTATTTTTTGAGTAAAATAACCTCGGGGCATTTTGGTCATTTTACACGTACAGAAAATTGGGGTTTGCAATACTTGCACGAATTACTCCTAACTTCTCTTCTAACGTTATATTCCTTTATCAAGGATTGTTTGGTCTCAAATTTTATATAATATTTACCTACGGAATTCGGTAATTCTTAATGACAGTAAAAATTCAGTAAAAATTGGGGCATTACAATTTCTATTTCTAATCCTAATCATAACCCTATTCCTAATCCTAGCACGAGACGTATACCCTATACCTATTTCTAAACCTGACATTATTCTTAACACCATTCCTAACCCCAAATCCTATTTTAACTCTAACCCTAATTTCGTTCCTAAGCCTAACCATATTCATAGTCTTTTCCCAATGCCGCCGTATTCCTATCCTTATTCATAACCCAAATCCCATATCCTAACCATGGCATTAACCCTAACACCAATAGAAACCCTAATCCAATTCATAATCCTAATGCTAACCCTAACTCTAATCCAACTTCAAATCCTAAACCTAACATCCTAAATTTTGTTCACATTCATTACATCTAACCTTATACCAAGAAGAAATCTTTAAATCTTGCATATATTCGTTCATAACATGAAAGAGGAAAGATGGAAAAAGTTTAGACACGTTAAAGGATTAGAAATTGCTTACAATTCCCAATGCAACACCATTGACAGCATTATGAAACTCAAAGCTTGGAATAGGATAAGCAAAAGGCAAAAGGAAGTCCAGGATGCCCAAATTATGCGTGAACACCCAATTTTGTCTAGCCAAAAATCAAAAATTTCTCAGCTCATTTTATTTGAAAAAAGCTTTAGCCCATTTCTTTTTAGTTGTTTGATTTTTATTATACAAAAACAACATTAGCCTATTTCATTTGTTCAAAAAAAAAAATTAAGTCCATTTCATTTTTTTTGGATTAAAAGATTCTCAGCCCATTTTTGTTTCATTTTATTTTTGAGTTGAAAAAAAAATAAAAAGATTTGCTTGCTTTTGCTTTTGTTTTTGCACCATTCATTTTTGTCTTCTCCAAAAGATGATGAAAAATGAAGAGTGCCTACTTGTCTTGGAACACATGCTCTGAAAAAGAAGGAAAAAAACAAACAAGTGCTACATGCACCAAATTGAAAGCATGAGAGAGTCAAATACTGCTACATGAGCATAGGTAATGTTAGGTTAATTAGAAATTAAATTAATGAAATTGGGAATAACAAATAAGGAGTTTTAGATTTATTTTATTTTGAGTTAATGTTATTTTATTTTTGTTGAAATAAATTTTTAAGTTATTTGTTTAGATTTGGGTTTGTTTGTTTGGTTAATGTTTGTTTCTAATTTTTGGGTTTGTTTGTTTATATTAGGTTTGGATCTAAAATAAAAAGGGGTCAATTTGAATTTAAAAAAAAGGAGTTTGTGATTTTTTTTAGTAATTATTTTAAGTAATTTGAGTGAGATTTAATAAATTGATTTATGTAATGATTTAATTATTTATTTATGGTTTAGTATTTTTGTACAAAAAGTCCTAAAAAAATTTTGATGAAAAGAAAATGGTAGTTAGGGCCTTTAATTTGTTTCTAGTTTGTGATTATTTTATTTGTTTGTGTTCTTACTTAAATTAATAATTTGTCTTTGAATTATTTTTTTAATAATTGAAATTAGTGCTTATTAAAAAATGTTTTCTTTTCAGGAAACAATGAAAAATCTTTTTTTGAAATTTTTAGTCCGTGCAATGATGAATAATGATGATTAAGTAACAAATGTTACCTTCATCGTTATTTGAATCATAAGGGTTCATTGAGTGGCCTAGCGCTAATTTGAATTCTATGCACAAATGAATTTCCATAATTTGACAATCAAAATTTCTTTTTGTTAAAATTAAAATCAATCAACAGATTCTTTTTTTATTTATTTTCTTCAGCTTTAATTAAAATCCGTAAACAGAATTATTTTCTCCAGGCTCGTGACTTTGTTCCTCATTGCACTAGAGGATATGTAAGAGCGAACCCTATCAAGCTAAAATTAAATTTTCAGATTTATTTGATTGTAAATATTTTGTCTTGTCTTTTCATATTAAAAAAGGAATTTGAAAGGTTACTAATTAATTTGCACAACTTGCTAAGGTACCATCCAAGGATGGGTGTATTGGGGGTGCGTAGGTTTAAATTTCTATAATTTCCTATGCATAACAACTCCGAACTCATAAGCATTTCAAGATCATCTCTTTAAAACAAATGGGTTTTTCCATGTTTTCCTAATTTAAATAAATTTGGTGGCGACTCCAATTTTTAAATAACTCCTTTTGTTTGTTCGTCGCCATCCAAGTTGCGCAAGTGTAATAACCAAGAGTAGAATTATGGCATAATTCTTATTTAATTTAAATGCTATGACAAGATAAGAAAATATATCACAGACATCATAATTACATGCATATTTTCAGCCATATTTACATGCACTTATACATACATAAGCTTGGAAATTAATTCATGTAATAATCCTAAAATTTTATGACATGAATCTATGATGCATGTATGCATGCAAAATGTGAAAATCTCCCTGGCTACATCATTAATTCATGGGGAAGGGAATTTCGATTTGATTAAAAGCTTATGACACATTAAAAAGCTTGATTAATATCAAATTATGACACACATCAATAGGTGCACAAATGTAGGAGATGACTACCTATGATTTAAAGTATTTTTGGCAAGAAATGCAACTAGACTACCTAACTAATCTTTGAACTAACTAAATTATCTAACTTAATGAGTTTTTGAAGACATAATCTGCCCCAAAAATGTGGACTTGTGCCTATATAAAAGGGTTCAATGAGTTCACTTGTATTTTTTTTAGCAACTTGGTCATTTGCTCAACAAAATTGAAAATTCTCTAGTTCTTCTTCTTCTTCTTCTTCTACTCCTCCTTTTCAAGAAGCCTTCTTAACCCAAATCCTCTTCCAAACACTTCTATCCTAGCCCACACACTTTACTAGCCTTGCAAGAGGTACACTTTTTAACTTTTGTGAAAAATATTAGCTCAAAGATACTACATTTCAAGCAAAGATTCAAGAAGGATCACTCTCAATCAAGCTCCTTGTTTGAAGCCTTGGGAGGGAAGAGAATGACTCACAAGCCTCTACACTAAGTGGTAGGAGCCTCCTATTTGGTTGTGCAAGTCTTGATGGCTTCTAACCTTGCTCATGGTTAGAATGTCATTAAGCTTAAGTTTGTTGACAAAAATATATTAAGTGAATGCTTATAAAAATACTTTTATGAACCTCACATGTTCCTTTCTATTTTGTAAATGTTTTTATGATGTTTTCATGCTCAAATATGGTTTAAAAATATTGTGTAAGGTCCTCATGTTGAGGAAGTGACATAAAACAAGAAAATGGTAGGTATTGGATTTTTTAAGTTTTTAACAAGCTACTTTGAAATATAAAAATTACAGAATATGAATTTTTTTGGAACAAAAATATTTTTCCACAAACTAGACACATTATGAAACACTCTCCAAAAGAAATCACTCAAAAAAGATTTTTCTACCTCAAGATATAAAATTTCAAAGTTGAGCCCAAGACTAAAACTTTAGATATGATCTTTTAGTAGTAAAATAAGTGTAACTCAAGTAAGAAAGATGCAAACGAAGTGAAACAAACTTTTTTGGAAAGCTAACACATAGAGGGATACATCCATATATGCCTCACACATTGGTTTTAGCCATGGTGGAACAGTTTGGAAAATAAAATCACAGATAAATGTGTTGAGAAAATCTAAAAAGGGGTAAATTTGTAAGGGTGTAATGGTAAAATCACAAGTAGGTTTTTAATAAAATTAATTTTCATGGAAATCTTGATAAATTAGGAATCTGAAGCTATCTTTTGGGGGCTGAAATACTAAGTGTACAAGAAGTTACAAATTTTCTTGTAAAAAATATCAGATCTGGAAAATGGAAGATTGAACCTTGTAAAGAAAAAAGTTTAAGGAATTTAAATTGTAATAATCTTTAAGAGGAAAAGTACATATAAAAAGGTTATAAGGGACTTCAAAATACTTAAGAAAGCTCAAATTACCCAAGGATAATATTATAAGTGCATTAAAGGTATTTAAGGAATATTTAAGGTTCAAAGAGATTTAAAAGAAAAGACATTTGTAAGAATAATGAGAAAGACTTCATAATGTATAAACACCAAGACTTCCATAGCCCCTTAGGAACACTAGGGACTTGATTTGATGGCTTGGAATGTATAAAGGTGAGGTTTTACATGAGATTATATGCTATTGGCTATGAGATTTTTATGACATGTCTATCGCTCAACTATGAGATTTTACATGAGATTATATGTTGCTTGCTCTGAGATTCATATGACATGTCTACGATATAATTATGAGATTCGACACAAAATTATCTCTTGATGGTTATGAGATTAGTATGACAGGTCTACTGTATAAATATGAGATTTTACATGAGATTTTATGCTGATAGCTATGAGGTTTTATATGAGATCCGTTTATATTACATGAAATGATATGCATACATTCATATTTTAAATGAAATAGAAAATGATATAATAAATGGACAAATCCATTGCTTAATCCTCAAAGGGGATTAAGTTATTGGTGATTTCACTAACTAAAATAAAAGTAAAGTCTGAAAAAGTAGCAATGAAAGTTTGGAAAAAGTGGACTTCCATATACCGCTAGATTGATACCGTGGAAAAACCAAAAAGTTGTGGCGACGACCATAGTATGAGCTTATTACCCTTTAGGGTGGTCTAAGGTATTGATGCATTCATGAGAAATTGAGAATTGTACTAATGAAAGGAAAAATAAATGTACAAGACAAAGGGACCCCAAAGGTACGGACCCAAAAGGACCTCAAAGGTGTGGTACCTTAATCCCTCGCCTATTGATTTCGAACCTCGGGTATTATCATTGTTATGTGACAATAACTATGGTATGAACTCATTACCTATTTGAGGGCGATCAATTTAATAAAGTAAGGAAATGAGAATATAATTAAAGAATGATGGTGATCACAAAACAAGTAAATATTGAGGATGAGTAATCATGAAATACATGCATCTGCTAAATTATTATTGCCCATTAGTGATTTTATATGATATGATTTGATGCATGTTTGATAAAGGACTGAATGGATATTCATGTTAATGTTATAAGAGAAATTTAAAAGCAACTGCATTTCCGCTAACTATGTTTTTGCAAAAATCTTGTAAATGAACCATTTATATGTCTACCGTTTTATAATAAACTTAAAATGACTAGGACGATAATGATGACATGTTTATTGCAAATAGAAATATAGGTAGAAAAGTGCACAAGAAAGGGGGTTGAATTGTGCTTCACTTTTCTTATCATTTTGGTTTCTTATCATTGTGCACGAGAAGTGTTTAACTTGTAGTGCAGCAGCAACAACATTAGTTACTTAGAAGCATACTTTCTTAACTATCAGATATGATAAATGCGTGTATAAGATGGTTATTCAGACACAATATGTGTCATGACCCGACTTGGAAATGTGAGGACGTGGGGAATCTCATCCCTACGTAAGCTTTTTAGGTGACATGTCTCTCTAATATGTTAGAGATCCTAGATATGGTCAGATGTATTCTAGGAGACATAGGAGAGGAAGGGCCCAAAACACAGGCCCGGTTGTAATAAGCATAGCTAAGGAGAGTTGAGGGTTGGCTAACATTTGTAAGGGTAGTTAGCAAATAGTTTTGGAGGGAAATTTAGGCGGTGGTTAGGAGAATAAAAGGGATGTGGCCAAAGATTAGAAGTTGTTTAGTCATTTGTATACTAAGGAGTTCAGGGAACTCTCACAGTCCTCTAGTTACTTGTAACATTCTCTGAATTCTTGGTCCTTTGCCAAGGATTTCTCTATCAATACACATGCATTTTCAGTCTCTTTATTCCTCTAGATATCAGTGGTAACACAATAAGAATGAATGAGGAAGATATGAAAAAGATTGTCAGGTGCACTCCTAGGGGACATTATGGTATTAAATTTCTTAAATTGCCATTTGGATTATGATGTGTGAATTATTTGACAATTTATTTCCCTTATATTTCCCCTATAATATTGCACTCATATGACTGTTCTATCTTATTTTTCTTATTTTAAGATGCTTCTTATTTTTTATTGTATTAATATGTATTCAGTATTTTTCTTTGTTTTCTCATTTCTTTCTCTCATAATATTTTAAGTTGACAAAATGGTAGATTTTTATTTGATATTTTTTAGATATAAAGTTTGACTAAATGTCACTATTTCAAATAATTATAATGACAAGAAAACATTAAAAATTATAAAATATTGATTCATTTAATTATTTCTTATGTAAGAAGTAAATAACATTACGATTTAAATAGTGTACATTTGGACACAAAACAAAATTGTTTGATCTGCAAATCCTCATGTTGCCAGTTAAACATGCAAAACAAGCACAATAGGAACAAGAAGGTGCATATCTTCTATAGATATACAAAACAAGCTAATGGTTGTTTAAGAAGACAAACCTTCTAGAGAGTAGGAAAAAAAACATTGGAACGCATTAGAAAGAAGAGTGATTTTATAATAACGTACATTTGGAACACAAAAATAGAATTGAATTGTTATTATCATTTCCTGATAAGCATTTTTGTATGTTTTCATAACCATGAAGAACCAAAACAGATACTAACCTCGTGGTATCAAGTTTGTTGCTGAAGTCACGGAACTTTCCAACTTGATTAACAAACTCCAAATCATCGAGTTGTAGTCCGAACATGCAAAACAAGTCAAGCGAACAAGAAGGAGCACAATATCTTCTATAGATATAGTTATGCTTGTTTAAGAAAACAAACTTTCTGAAGAGTTTCTATTGTTAACCCTATTCTGTTAATTTGTCTCCATAGCCTAAACAGTTATTATAAAAAATGAAAAAAGGATCCTGGTAGAAAGAAAAGTGATTTTATCAACTAGACCACGAAATCAAAATATCAAACTAGTTTATACCTCCCCAAGAACAAGAAAAATAAATAAATAAAATGCTAGGAAACTAGTAATGCCCAAGTTGCCCTAGCTAAGCATTGTCACTTGATCTTAGTAGCTAAATTTCCACGGAAAAGTACTTTCTTGATGACTATATCTTGAATTGTTCATATTGCAATGGAAAGGCAACAGACAAAAAGGAAACTAAGAAAAATAACCTTGTTTTCACTCTTTAGGCATTCAATTTCCTCCAAAGAAATCTCAATAAAAGTTGATTTCATCATTTTTTGGTTAACCTAAAAATGTCAGCAAAGAAAATTTTGAAAAAAAAGTGTATGGCATAACAATAAATCATATTCAAGCCATAGCAATGAATCATAACAAAGCCAATTGATCAACATAGAACTAATGACCTATTAGTGTGAAATATTTGAAAGATATGAGCCTGTTTGTAAGTGTTTTTGTGCTCATTTTCTAAAAATACTAACCAAGCAGGCCCTATACCATTGAACATTTAAGAAACATGTTTGACAATCAAATAAATCACTAAGAAAATAGCAAACCTCAGGCTTATTTTTAATGTTCTTTGCCCTTTGTGCATAATTTAGTGTGCTCAATGTTTCCTCTAAGCAATGAACAACTGGAGATATTGTCACTATGATGCATGTCTTGGTTCTTCCCCTACGTGAATCATGCGGTATCCGCGTCAACTTGCTATCCAGAAATACCAAGATTTCTATGTAAGTAGTTAAAAAGGATAATCTCACTTGAGGGAAAAACAAAAATAAACATAAAAACAAAAATAAGAATAAAAACCTATAAGGAACATGACCAAGGTTCTCCACAAGTGTATTCATCACCCACTCGAAAGTAAGCAAACTTTTATTAATTTCACCAGCCTTTTTTGCACGACCCTAACAAATATTAGAAAATACAACTCATTAAGATTGCTTATTAGGAGCCTCCCAAGATGTATACTAAACAAGTGGTATGATTATAATGTATTACCTCCCTGGCACCAGAACGAGATATATTTTCTGAGCCAGCAAGATCCACTAAATTCAGTTTACCATATTTTGTTAGTTCTTCACCTTCTGAGGTTGCTTCCTTGATGTGGAAAATAATTGAAAACATGAATGTGAAAGCTGAAAAGATAAACCAAATCTTAATACAGGATCAAAATTCTAAATTCTGACAATGCACGAAACGAGAAAAACATGAGCTACCTAGACTGCTTATTCAACAAAGTTTCTACAGTGCGCTTTTGGCAGACCTTTTCTCTAAAAGGGTAAAAATCTCACTAGTACTTGTCATGTTTTCTTCCTCCAAACCTCTTACATGGACTCCACCTTCTCCATCCTCCATAAGAGATAGTTGCTTTTTATGCCCCTTGGCAAGCAAATCACTGAATCTCTTCATTATACAGCTCAAGATAAGTCACCTTGACATGTACTCAGCATTTTGGCGCTAAGTGAGTCAAAAATCTGCTTGACGGCTCTGGGAATGACCTGCCCCTATAGGAAACTCTCCATTGGGTCCACTCTGGTAGTAATTAAAATATTCAGATGAAGTCATAAAAATACCTAATTGGTGTGCTAATGATAATGAGATGCGGTATACCTTTGAACTCTTCCATTCCCCTTCCATTGTGTAAGTTTTTCCTTCTAGTTTAACCGTACTAGTATAGTGTCGTTTAAGAACTTCATATATTAAAGGAGAAATAGTTAAAGATCCATTTGCTTTGAAGATGAGCCAAAAACCTGCAAATAATACAACATCAATCTATTTGATACCCTAAAACAGGAAATACTAACTCGACATTATGCAATTTGAATCCCAACAAATGCTATCTAAAAAAAATGTTGAAAGAATAGGAAAAAGGGGAATGGGTTGAAGGAAGGGAAGGAACCTTATCGAAAATGAAAACTTTGTGCTTGCCGGATGTTTAAACACTGCAACTTCTCTGTTGTATTCATTGCATGTGACAACCTGGGGGCATTTCTCCACAACTCATCCTCGTGATGGCCTGCGATTCAATAATGTAACAGTTAAAATACAAAAGAAAAAGACGGTAATAAAGAAAGAAATGGGAAAATGAAAAGCTTTTTTACCTACAACAAAAGAGGACCTTAACATTGACACCCTTCTCTTTCTCCTGGGACTTGACATTCTATTTAAGTGAGATGGGGAAGATTGGTGTGAGTGAGGAACATATTTTTTGGTATTTCACTAGTCATAGTTCCCGCCTGAATTCAAAAAATAAATAATTAAACAATGGGATGAAAGTAAAATAAAAATTAACTCCAATATTTAAATTAGGGGATTTTTTCGATACCCAATAAAATTCATGGATATCCGTACCCTCTAGATAATTTGTGGCTTGAAATTTATCATGTGTCCTACTAACTAAATTTATTAATATTTTGAATATTCATTATTAAATCACAACCCTTGGATTCAAAAGGATATTGGTACCCTTGAGGTACCAATAAGGCTGGGCAATGGTGTGGGCAAGTGTGAAAGTAATTCCCCATTCCCGCCTAAATCTCCACAAGCTTCCCAGACCCCATGGATCCTCCATTCCCCATTAGATCCGCAAAGATGTGTAAAATTGAGGAAAAAATGTCTGTAACCCAAAAATTCATCCCGACGCCCACAAATACGACTAAATGCAAGTGAAAAGTAGAGAAAACAACCACA
Source organism: Dalbergia oliveri (assembly GCA_030441495.1). Taxonomy (NCBI): domain Eukaryota; kingdom Viridiplantae; phylum Streptophyta; class Magnoliopsida; order Fabales; family Fabaceae; genus Dalbergia; species Dalbergia oliveri. The sequence continues at coordinate 13,637,871 of JAMLFY010000004.1, read as the reverse complement.
AATAACAGCAACTAAAAACAGATAGGTCCCCAAACAAGGAGGATAAGGACGAAAACACCTAAAATATATGTGGCAACCCAAAATAAAACCGGATTCTTCCAGAACACATTATATTCAAAACATTCTCAAAGAAAGGTTGAAGAACGGTGAGGAGAACAAATCAAAAAAAGGATTGAAGAGGTTACTTCAGGAACTTCTCCTTGAAAACAAGGGTTTGGCTTTGAGACGGTTTGATTTTTGAAAACGAGAGCAGATGGGTTGGGGCTTGTTCAAAATGAGTGTGAGAAGAGAGAGGCTCAGTTATGCATGTAGCTATGGAGGACACAAGCTTGATGATGGCCATGGCATGGTGGCGACGCGATGGTATGGCTAAGATCGTAGAGGTGCGCATTGACTGGAAAAGGGGAGAGAGGGAACAGTGCAAGCAATGGCGGCGATCCTATCCGGCGCGGCGGCTGACGTGGTGGAGCGGAAACGGAGCTCGTGTCCTGATGGGATGCGACGATGGTACTCCGGTGAATGGTGATGCTAAGGTGCTTCCAGTGGTGGTTTGCGGTTCCTTGGTGGTGGCTCAAGGTTCTTCGCAGTGTTGGTGTGACTAATAGAGGAGAATGATGAAGGCATCGAGGTCGTGGTGGTTGTCAAGGCGTGAGCTCTTCGACAATGGCTTGAAGCGAGGGTGTGCGATGTGGTCCGCACCATCGTCCTTCTTCGCGTGATTTGTTCGTAGCACCACTTTCACTAAGAAGGGATGGGGAATGTAGGAGTTAAAAATAAAGTTAGGCAAGGTTAATATATTTTTTTAAAAAAATTAATAAAAATATTAAAAACTTAATGAAAAAATTATAAAACTTAATACAAATATAAAAAAAAATTGATAAAAAGTATAGCTTTTACATGAAATTACTAGATTACCCCATCGGACGGATCCTTAGGGTAGAGAGCATAATCTTCATCCTCGTCCCCAAACTTACCGTAGGAGTTTCAGCCTTATTCTCATTCTTGCATTTAGTGGTTTAGAAAGTATTTCTTAAAAAACTAGATATTTTAACTTCTCATAAAGCACCAAGGGTCCGTTTGGAAACTATAACGTAACTTTTTTAACTTTCTGGAAGTCAAAAGTCATATTTTTACTTTTTGTCATATTTGGCTAAATAGCTTATTACTTCTCTAAAAGTTATTCTTAGTGCTTTGAGAAGTCAAAATATCTAGTTTCTTAAGAAGTACTTTCTAAAACACTAAAAGTAAACACTTTTATTATTATTGTTACTGCCTTAGTTCAAAGTAGAGGATAGGTATATGTTTGCAAGCTTTTAGAATGAGTTCCTACTTTATTTCCTAGGCCAAGCCTAATGGTTTCTCTGACCATTTTGTATTTAATAAAGTTTAATGTAGATTCCTTCCAAGGATCTCTAGTTTTATGGACCGTCCGTGGTCCAAGCTCCTTGAGCCGGTCCAGAGGGCCCAATCGCAATGTTCCCACTGGTTCTTACTCCTAGCACAAATCTAAGGATCCAGTGAGCTTAAGGCTCAAATTCAAGTTTTTGGTCCGGTGGCTAGGTCAGGAGGAGCCAGCCCATCCACAAGCCCCCTAGGCTCGAAGTCTGAGGGACTGGAGAAGACTAAAGAGACTATTTGGTCCGCCTCCTTAGTGAAGTGGGTCTAGGTGAGGCCCAGACATGGGAGTCGAGGTCACGATCTGAGTCTCCCAATCTTGAGGTCCAGAGGATTGAGGAGGCTGTGGACGTCCTAACACTTGGGATTTTACATTTCCCTCTAAGTTCTTATGGTTGCACGTTTTCGAGTTAGTGACCACGTGTCATTTCGCTATAAGGGTGTAAGTCACGTTTAATTAATGTGCTTCCGTGCATTCATGGGATGGTTGACACGTGTAATATGATTGACGACAGCGATGAAAGAAGTTAAAGGGGCTTGAACACAAAAACCCGCCTAGGCGGGTTAGTGCACATTGTGTAGTCTATTTTGATTTTGTTCTAACTCCCTTATCTCCTGCTCTTGTGTTTGCTTTTTCAGCGTTTTTCTAATCACCGTCATAGAGAGGCCTTTTTTCCTTTTTGCATTCTGAATTGACTCCCCCAGTGCTTGGAGCTCTCCAATTCATCGCGCTTCTTTTACCCATTGAAAAAGGTAAGAATTGTTTAGCTCTGTCCTTATATTTTCTGAAAAATGTGTTGAAAAATGTGCTTGAAATGTGGTGTACAATTTTAGAAGACGCCAATATGATGAAAAAATGTTTGTTTTTGTTTCTATTAAGCATTTTTCCTTACATTCCAGTATTTAGTGCTAGAAGAATTGAAACTTCGCCTCCCTTTACTTTTTTGTATGGAGTAGGATTATGATAGCATATTTCTCCTTTCATGTTTTCCTTTCCAATGGGGGGTCTAAACCAGGAACCTCTAGTTGTGTAGGTTTATGGTGGGGGTCATTTCTTAGCGGCATCAGAGGTTCCGGCCCCTCAAGCTCTATGTGCCAAGAGACGCTCGGAAGATTCTCCATGCTTACGTTGGCTAAAGATTTAGAAGGGATACATCCAGAAGCCCGGTCAAGGGTATAAAGTTAGTTATGTGCGATCCGGTGATAAGTGGTTAGAGACCTTCCAGGACGCCTTCTTTATGTACGAAATGGTCTTCAACCGTGTTCGAGTAAAGTGTCCGTTCCTTGAGCTATATTCTAGGGTGTTGGTGTCCTTCAGATGGCTCCTATGCAACTACATCCTAATTCATGGGCATTCCTTTGGGATTCTGATTCGTGTGAGTTGTGTCACGACCCGACGGGAACATGACGACAAGTGAAGAATCTCATCCTCACGTAAGCCTCGTGACCTCTGAGTTTCTCTATATGCATAAAATACATAATTTTCATTTTGAAATCATGATTTCATCTAAATCTCTATTTAAACTTTATATCTAAAATTATAAAACTGAAATACAAATACATGATTATTCAAATACGAAATTAAATACATAATCTGGAAAAAAAACAATGCATGGCTTGGATCCTACTTGCATATCTCCTGGAGCACTCTATTCTAACAAGACTTTAAACAAGGTCTTACTCCAAAATAAGACTCACCACTAGGAAGAGTTGTATCTACCAAACTTGGTTGAAACTTAACCTGTACCTACAACTATGAAAGGAAGGGAGAGGTGTGAATAATCGAACCAAGTGAGTGAGCTCTCACCCATCACCCACATGGGACAACTAAGGAACATTTATACATAATACAATATACATGCAACAACATAAATCCTTTGATATTTACATATATAGTTAGCTAGGAAAAATCTTTTCATTCCATAGATTCGTAAACAAGCATTTATAAACTCATAGCTGAATAAATACATATATAATAACAAAAGCTGTAAAGTGATCTCAGTCCCTATTGGACAAGAGCACTTGCTGAAATAATAGTCCCTATTGGACAAGCTGTGGGCACCTAACTAGGTCCTATTTTCTAAAATTGCCACCATGGCTGTGTACTGGTTTGCCTCCATGGCTTGTTTATTGAGTTTACCTCCATGGCTGTATAACATTGTTGCCTCAATGGCGTTTACCAATGTTCCCTCCATGGCTATTTATTACTATTGCCTCCATGGCTATCTATTACTATTGCCTCCATAGCTTGCTAATAATGTTCATCATACATATCTTAACTGAAAATAAATAAAAACAATAATGCTGAAAGATGGGTACTCTATCCCAGCAGAAGCAGAGCCCTAAATTCTTAGTATACTGAAAGTTCTAAATTCGTATAACTCTAACAATTTGACTTTAGCATAACTTGCTGTGAAGATCGTCCCAAGGGATAACCCGTTTATAGGCAATCCGATCTCAAGCTCACAGAATATGTATATCTGGCAGTTGCTAGAATCATCCTGAATTCCTTACCTCTTAGTACTCTAAAATTGAAGTTCTAAGTTCAAATCTTAAGCTAACATAGCTTTTCATATACTTGATACATCTAAAATCATAACTTAAAATACGGGTTCTGAATCATGAAAACTCTAAAACCATAATAGCATATTTCTTAATAAAGCTAAATCATACTTTAGTCAACATAGATTAACTTAATATTCAATAAAACAATTTCTGAAATTCTAAGTTTTAAAGCATGACAATATCATAAATCCATCATACATGTTTGACAACTTTCAAAATCCTCTTTAAATCATACATTTTTCTAAATAATCATTTCCTAAACATATAAAATATTTTCATAACACTCAACATATCAATAATGGTCCCATGATTTTGTAAAACTCATTCTTTCATGCTATCTTCATAAATCATAATTTTTCTAGCTAAACATAATCAGGTAAAATCATTTTCTATACTTTTTCTTATCTCAAATTTCATATTTCACAATTATCATACATCAAACATAATCGTAATGATAAAACTAAGGCTATAGGATCAAACTCACTTACCGTTTGGAGAGGTGGGCACCACCAACTTGACCTGGAGAGCTAGGAATAACACCAACAGGTCATAGAGTAACCATAAATTCTATATTAATCTCTAATAACCTATAGAGAGCTCTAATATAACCCTAACAACATTGGGGGAGCACCCCTATTTGACAATAATGAAGAAATAACAAAGCTTAAACCATGGAACATGTAAAGGAGAGGAAGGAGATGACAAAACCAACATAAACCCTTACCTTTAATCTTTGAAGGGGAATGATTGATGATGGATTGAGTAGAAGAGTAGGGAGGAAGGGTTTGGAGGAAGAGGGTTTCAGCTTTTGAAGAAAGAAACCCGAGTTTGGGATATATATAGGACTCATTAAATGAAGCTGTATCATTTTGTACTATGTTGACATTCGGCCCGCTTCCTAGTGAAAAAAGCTCATTATAGCGAGTCTCCGAGGCTCACACTCGCTACAACAATCCTGCTCTATAGAATCCTCAGAAGCAACTCTAGCTCTTCACCCATTGGCCCTTCACACATCCGAGACCTTTGCAACTACACAAGTGGGTCAGAAAGCCTGGAGGCATCCTGAACTTGCCCATTGACACGTGTACACTGGTATTACACCAAGCTTTCAAGGTATGCATTTATTGATAGATTATGTTTTCTTTCTATCCATTATTTCATGTTCTTGGCTTGGGTGTTATTGTCTTTCCATTTTTGTCAAGTGAGGGTGCTCCACCAATGTTATTAAATTTGATTTAGGGTTATCTAGGGATACATATAGATCATTGATGAGTTTATGGTTGTTATAGGCAGCACCCATTCTCGCTCTCTTGATGTTGGTCCTTCACTTCCACCCCTCAAAGTCAGTGAGTTTGATCTCATGGCCTTATGTTAGTCATTATATCATTATTTTCTAGTAATTTAAACCATTTAGAGATGGAGAATTGAGTTTTTACATGATATGGATTTGTTTATGCGAAAATGTGTAAAAACTAAAAATTGCTTATTTTGCAATTGCTCATGAAATGTATTATTTTCTCAAATGCATGGGACCATATTTGAAATATAATTTAATTTATGATTTTAGACCCGATCATGACAATGCCAATTTGCAATGGATGGTGAAATGAAATGTAAGGTTTTATGGTTATTTACGAGGAATGGAAAATATTGAACTTTGAAACATAGAACTCCCTTTTTATGATTTCAGTATGATTTTAGATTAGGGAATTGCTAAGAGGAACAAAGCTGTAAATTAATGACGTTAAATTATTAACCTTGGTATATTAAGTGCCCATCGGGGCAAGTTATCCTTATTGGTCAGCTGCAAGAGGTAAGATATGGCTAAGCTCTTATTCTCCAGGAACTGACATCACCTTATAGTTTATAGATAATCATCTGTTCTCTTTTGTAATTCCTTGAGAAACAACATGATTTTTATATTTCCAGCAAACTTGTGGTTTCATAGCTATTATGTATTATAAATTGAACGGTTTTTGAATGTTGCATTACTATTATGTATCCTTCTTCTTGTCCCATGTATGGTTATGGGTGAGGATCCACTCACTGAGCTTTAGGATAAAACTCATCCCTCTTTCCATTTTTTCTCACAAATATAGTAGCAACCTTGGATCCTCCACCTCCCCTCCTCAGCGACATTAGCGTTTAGTTTGGGGTGAGCTTACGTTGTCGCGAAGTGAATCATCTTTTTGTAGAGTGCTTTAGTGAGTTGTGGGCCAGGGTTCCAAGCTATGTATACGTTTATATTTTGGTTACCATGATTTATTCTCAAATTGTATTTAAAATGATATATATAGCTTCATGGTTCTTTTGTATAGAGAACACATTTTGTATGACAGATATAACTATAGTTGATTTATGAGAAATGACTATTTTATGATTATCATGTCTTGAGTATGTAACTTTATTTATGATTTCAAATGGATTTTATGAATAATATATGCATATAGTATGGCTCAAGCAATTACAAGACTTACGTGGGATGAGATTCCTCACACATCGGACACGTTCCAAATTGGTGTGTGACACCCTCCCCTCTCAACTCCCTAAAATCTAACCCTCACAACACAATCCAAAACCCAACAACAACTTCCAAACCCCCATACCCAAAAATCCAAAAAATACAACAACAATGGATCTGTGAAAATCATGAAAAACAAAAAGCAAACCAAAAACTTGGCAATCAAAACCCATGTAAAAAAAGGAAATTAGAAAATTGAAAATCAAAATTTTCTCAAAAACAGAACACAAACAAAGAAAGAGAAATATTTGGGAATAAGAAAGGGGAAAGTGATGCGAGTGATTTTTATACACAAATCCTCTACAATCCTATTAGAGCATGGAAGTGGTGAGTCAATGGATGATAATAAAGAGCATAATAGGTAAGAACGGAGAACGATTTCAGGGAGCACACATTAACCCTAGCATTTTGTTTCTCTATTTTGGAAATCAACCAAAACAAATGAGACTAGGGTTTTTGGTTGGCAGCAGCATCGGCATTGTAACATGAGATAAGAAATAAAAGGGGCTAGGGTTTCATTTGTAATGCATGAGAAGAGAGGATGTGAGTGTCTTTGAAGGCCTTTATCACTTAAGTTGGGTATATGTCATTGGGGCCATCCACGTGGCTCTCACAATGTATAGTGTATCTCACAGAGAATGAAATCCATTTAGCATGGAAGTTGGGCGAACCTTGGGCCCCCTCAACACAAAGAAAAAGAAAAAAAACCAAAAAAATAGGAATTAAGCATGAACTGTTAAATGGATAGAAACTCTAACATGTGGAGGAAAGAGAGTGGAAATGGATCTTCCCCAAGTGCAGCCTTGGATGATTTCTCTCACAGGCAGAAATAATTTATTCTTTTTTTTTGTTGTGGCAGAAATAATTGATTTTTTATTTTGGTCATACATAAATAATTGATGATCTGCTTGCAACATGCACCAGCCCCCACCATCACCCCACTCTTTTCCAAATCCTTACGGGCTTTCGGGCCCAAAAGGGAAAAGAGGCTTTGCTAATGCGATGTGGCACGACGTCGTAGCTCAATCACTTTTAATAACGGCATGACCCAAACGACGTCGTCGTCAGCCTTTGTGCTCCACAAATTAAAAAAAAAAAAGCAACTCGCATTATCAGCATCCCACGAGCGAGAGGGAGAGAGAGTGAGCGAGGAGGGACGAGAGCATTTTCATTTTTTTCTTCAATTTCAAGAGGCGAGAGAAGGAGAGAGAGAGAAACGTCGAAACCCGAAAACCCGGGAGAAAATGGGCAAGGATCTGAGCGACGAGCAGGTATCTTCGATGAAGCAAGCTTTCGATCTCTTCGACACGGACGGTGACGGCCGGATCGCTCCTTCGGAGCTTGGGATCCTTATGCGGTCCCTGGGTGGAAACCCGACCCAGGCCCAACTCAAAGCCATCGTCGCCGAAGAGAACCTCACCTCACCGTTCGATTTCCCTCGATTTCTAGATCTGATGGCCAAGCACATGAAAGCGGAGCCGTTCGATCGCCAGCTCCGCGACGCATTCAAGGTCCTTGACAAGGACAACACCGGCGTCGTCTCCGTCTCGGAGCTCCGCCATATCCTCACCAGCATCGGTGAGAAGCTCGAGCCCGCTGAGTTCGACGAGTGGATCAGGGAGGTCGACGTTGCCTCCGATGGCAAGATCCGTTACGAGGATTTCATCGCCAGAATGGTCGCCAAGTAGTAACACCAACACTTATCGCTTATTAGATGATGAGATCGTGCAAATGGATTCGGTTTGCTTCTGTTTTTAGATGTGTCACTTTTCTCCGTTGTTTTCTGTATTGCTTCTCTTTTAATCTTTTGTGATGTTTTTGATTTTTTTTCCTCTCTTTTCGTGCCGTTTCCTTTTAGTGGAGGAACCGATTAACCATGTTATGCTCATTTTTCATTTCTTACCTCAAACTATTATTATTCATGTTATTATGTAGCTAACAGTGGCTGGTTTTTAGGGATTCAACTTGCTTGGATTGATGTTTATGGTGCTGTAATTGTTTCTTGTCTGAAATAGACCCATTCATGGTTGGGCAAAATTTGTGTATCTAATGATTTGTTCGTTTTTTTTTTATTCCTTTTTATCATACTTGTGTTTCTAATTTCGGTTGAAATGGAATGAGGTAGTCAGAGACGGTGATGCAATCTTACTAAATAACAAAACCCTAAGCTATGCACAATTAGTGTACTATGCAATGCAAAATGTTCCCATTCTTGTGGGACTCCTCTATTGCTTGAACAATTTCTTAACTTAAAAACTTCAAGAATTCTTTCTCAGGCATTTTACCCATTTGCTGCATGTTATCTAGCTCTATCTGAATTTACTTATAGGAGGCGTATAGTTCAATTCAATATTGAAAATTTGAAAAGATTATGTTTGGTAAGGAAATGAGTATGTAAAAGATTCTATTTAGGAAATATTGTGACTGCGAAATTGATGTTCAGTATTCACAAAGATGGTATATATTGTTTGTAGTTCACTGGTAGTTGAATGTTGATTGTATTAAAGCAGATTTGTTTGAGGTAAACAGTGCTCTGTGTCATTTGAGTTTCCAGGATGATTAGGATAAATGTTGCCAGAATATATGTTTCATTGTTGGATTTTTTTTATTGGTTCTAATAACCGTTTTATGTGACTGCTTAACATGAAATTTAGACATTGATTTCTTAAATAATCAAGACCTGTTTATGTTCTTGTATCCTGTCTAACTGGCTTTATGGATACCTGTTTCTAAACAACTAGCTAGGAAGGCAGGAGTCATTCTGTCCTGTAATGAGCTTTAAGTAGATGATCTATGATTCTATGAATATTTGGTCTAGTGTAAAAATACTATTCCCATATTTATAGTCCTTGTTGTGAATCTCTTTAACCAAGTGCTAATGTGGCTTACACAATTCCACTGCTGTAAACAAAAAGAAAGGAAAGAGTGAAAGATACTATCAGCTACACACCTGAATTGTGAGAATTATAATTGAGGTACCAAGCAATTATGTCAAATTTGTAGCTTATCTCACCGAGAGTTGTTATATTCCATCAGATGGTTGGGTCAGACTGGAGGTGATCCTTGTTAAAGTAGGATTGCATTTGCCATTGTTAATATGTGATCTCAATCTCAGATTTCTGTTACTATTAATATTAGGTTAAGCTGAAGAAAATATTCCTTAAAGTCGCATTGATAAGAGGTAAAATCTCTGCAGCTATGCTGAAAATGGAAGTTTTGTGTCTCAAATGACTGATGGGGTTCATGCTCTTGCATCATCATGATAATCTAATTTTATGAAATGGAAGTTGCGTCTCACAAGTCACCGATTAGGATTTTGATGTTCTAATTTGATGTCATGTTTATGAATTATGGATCTTGAAATTCTCTATGCTTTGTAGTTAAAATTTCATCAAGTGCCTATGAAACATTGAAATTTTAAGATGTTAGTCTTGTACACAATTGTCTGTGTTATGATAAACTTTAATTTCAGCCAATATGATACATTTATACTTATAATTCCAGAAGTCTTTTTCTATCAAGCTGCAAAAAATTATAATACCAATATGAAAAAAAAAAAATTGAACATGTGAACTAGACACTTAAACCCATCTTATATTCATTAAACAAGAATGGAAATGAACTATGTCTTCCTGATTGATTTTTCTTCTTCTGTGCTGATGTATATATTTTTTCTAAAAGTTTCTCACGTGGTGTTTATCTACCATTTTGACATTGCATTCCTAGTGTTTCGTTGTCTTTTTATGAGGCCGTTTTTCTTGGCTGTCTGCTGACGCCGCCTTTCACTATTTACCAATTCAGTCCATTCTGGCTCTAGTAGAGGTCCTCTCTATTGTGTTGATTTCAGTGTGTTTAAAAACCCTTATATGTTGTCACGAGATCTCATGTTGGACCTCTACAACCTTTTCAATTGGTGTATATAAATATTGTGCAAAAGTAGGGATATGTTAAATTTTCATTGTAGTTATGACTGAAATACGTCATTATTCAAATCCTTTTTTATACTGATTTGGATGTGGGCATTTGTGTAGTATGTTGTGAATACAGGTAAAAATCCTATTAGTCTATGTTACACAGCTACAGGTGCCATTCTCTTCCTGATGATGCTAGATTTATTCCCAATTGAATGAATTCATATTTGTGTGTGTGATGAAAGTTATGGAAGACTTCTTTATGGTGTTGGATTTGAACATCAAGGTGAAAGTCTTGAGAGTTGGTCGGAGTCAAGTACATTCAGTGCTTGATTTATTTTGTGGAAAAACTCAAACCATGGTTTGGGTATTCTAAAAGCTACTATATTATTCTGTTTTCATTGAGCTGGCCAACTTCATTAGAACATGGCTTTGATTTGGTGAGTCTAGGGCATCCCTGCCTGATTTTGTCAATCATACGCCTGTCTTTTTTGGGCCCTTGCAATTACTACTGTTCTGATGTTCCATCTCCTCTTCGTGTATGGATTATACATCTTATTCATCTCGCAGCAACTCATTAGTTAGAGCATCGAAAACTCAGCTAAATTCGAAAGCCACAAAATATTATTTGTCAATCTTCTTGTTCAAAGCTGATCTCCGTGTATGTTAACGCTCATTACATTCGGCTCTTTGTTATGCGACGTGAGAGTTGTTTCAGACAAGCTCTTGGATGCGTTAGCACCTTATTATTGCACACATTGGCAATAAAATTTGGGTCTATTAACTTTAAGAAGTGCTTATTTGTTTGAGTTTTGTCAATAATAGTGTATAATAAGGTGTTAGACTTGTACTAAAAACATTTTCGTTTTTTCATCCATGGTGTTTGTGGGTCTATCAACTATCAGGTATCGATCTGATAGTATTTTTGAAAAGGAAAATGCCACAAAGTCTCGGTGTGTAATCGGAGTAATTTCCTCCTCCCGGAGGAAGAGTGGATTTACTCCACATAACATGTGAGCCTTTGATCATTCTTGGGTGAATGAGAGAGAGAAGGAAAAGGAAAAATCAAGTGTTGAGAAATGTGAAGGATAATACGCAAGTTATTCATCTATATAAGAATTTTTCGTGTAATCGATTAGTGAAAGATGCTTAAACGTGGCGTCTATTTATTTATCTTTTGGGTATAATGGTGATTCTTATTTATTTTATCTATCTATCAAATTCAGTAATAGTAAAGTGTTTTTGGATATTAAAATAATATTACTTTATCCATATAATATCAAGATTATGTGAAGAAAATCTTTCAAGAAATAAAAAATATTTAATTGAAATATACTATCAATGTAAAAAAGTTTTACAGAGTCATTTAATCATGCAATGATACATTAACAAAGGTTATTTTTTCATTTCACTATTTAAAAAGTCATGTAAAAGGACATATTTAATTGATAAGTTTAAAAGGGTTTTATATGTTAGTGCATCAAAATTAAACAAAAAAAATCATATTAAAAGCAAAAGAATCCGATTAGTGTGTACTCATATCTAAGTTTTATGTCACAAATGGCCTTCTTGAGGGGTTAATTTGAGGAAGATTCAGAAGATTTGAAATATTGTAGAAAAATGTAAAATATTATAGAATAATATAGATTACTTTTGAAGTTTCTAGAGAATTCTAGATACTTGTAGAAACATGTATAACCACGTAGAATCTTGTAGAACTATCTAGAAGCTTCTAAGACATGTAAGAAGTTATCTAGAATATCTTTAGTAGATATGTATAGATGGTTTTGAAAACATGTGGATATATGTAAAGTGAAAGAAGGTTCTAGATGCAATCTAAATTATTCATTAAAATCAATCTCTACCTGCTGACATTGTTAAGTTGGAGTGTGTCTAAGGCATGACATTCAGCTAAATAATAATATTATAATCAGAAATTAACTTCTAACACTCATTTTATATTAAAATTGATTTGGGTGACAAATTATCAAAAAACTATTAATTATTAATTTTAAAGTAATAGTTTAAAATAAATTAAAATTGAACAAACAAGTGATAATATTGTTCATAAATTTATTAAGATCGAAAAAATAATTAAGAATTCGAGTAATTTGCATAAAATAAAGAATTTAATACTCGCTCGGGACTAGGGTTTAGAAGGGCAGGCATCCACATCCAGAGGAGAGGAAGAGAAGAGAAGAGCAGTTGCAGCAAGCAAAGCAAACGTAGAAGAAGAGAAGAAGGCAACCACCATGGGTCGTATGCACAGTCGTGGGTTCGTAATCATCACACCTCTTCCAGTCTCACCTTTTTCATTTCATTCAACCAAATCGTTAACAACAATAACACTTTCTTACTTACTTACGCTCTTCTTTGTGGTTGGATGATGCTGCAGTAAGGGTATATCCTCCTCTGCTTTGCCCTACAAGAGGACCCCTCCTAGCTGGCTCAAGATCTCTTCCCAAGATGTATCTATCTATCTATCTTTCTCCAATAACATCATACATAACGCATTTTTCAATCTCTCTCTTTTTATTTAAATTATTATTAATGTGTGCTTATTTAATATTTTGATGGTCGCATTGTTTTGTGGTTGATTTAGGTTGAAGAGAATATATGCAAGTTCGCGAAGAAGGGTATGACGCCGTCGCAGATCGGTGTGATTCTCCGAGACTCTCACGGTATTGCTCAGGTCAAGAGCGTCACTGGCAGCAAGATCCTCCGCATCCTCAAAGCTCACGGTATTCATTTGCTTTTTGCGTTTCTTTCGGTTTAATTTTTGTTGCTGTGAAATGAGGAGATTTCGATTTTTGATTTGGCAGGGCTTGCACCTGAGATTCCGGAGGATCTTTACCACTTGATAAAGAAGGCAGTGTCGATTAGGAAGCATCTGGAAAGGAACAGGAAGGACAAGGACTCCAAGTTCAGGTTGATCCTGGTTGAGAGCAGAATCCACCGACTTGCTCGTTATTACAAGAAAACTAAGAAGCTCCCTCCTGTCTGGAAATAGTAAGTACTGTTGCTTATGTTTATCACCATACATTCTTCCTATCCCCATTTATCTCATGGCATTGGTGATTGATTTCCCTCGTATAATCTAGCTTCTCATTTGGACCTAACTGGGTTTTAAACACTTAATAGAGATTTTTTTAGTTATTCCCTAGAGAACCAATTATCTTTTTTTTTTTTTTGAAAAATAGCTTGGTGATTGAATTAATCTACACCTATTGTTTTGCATTCCTAACACCAGTCCAGTAACCAATTTGCATAGCCCATGGTGTAAGAATCTGTTGATTGAACATTAACTTGGGGAGACTCTAACTTGTGAGGGGAAGGGAAGAGATTGTAAGTTTAATAAATGACTTTGTTCCCTATGTTTGGGTCATCTAAAATTGGGTAACCCAAACAGTCCACTTTGGTGCATTGGGACTTAGAAAGGATGTTTTGGCTGAGCATTATTATTTGTTCATAGTGACATTGGATATCTTCTTTGACGTCTTGGAATCAAGTGTAAATAAGTGTAGATTTTAGTTATATGATTGTGTAGTTTTACTATAAAGATTTTGGTTAAAAAGACTTCTCAAATGTTATAGATTATTTTATTTTATGTAAATGGTGAATTTGTTAAAAATATTTCTCAGATATTATAAATATATTTACCACATTCACTAGAAAGGCAACTAAAATCCATAAGTATTTATATCAATCTCCAAATGTCCAAAGAGGTGTTTAAAACCCATGTACAAATAACATTTTCCTATGCCTAAGTATTTATTAATGCATTTTGGGTTGAATACATTTCCTCCTCCTTCAAAACTGGTCAAGTCCTCCTACTGCAAAACTAGTCAGTTCATAACTTATCCTTAACCTCCTTGGAGTACGTCTACAGCAGAGTTCAAATTTGTTTAAAATCAAGTTCAATGGTATGTTTGGTTGAGTTGGTGGGAAGTGGAAAATAGATAAGAAGTCAGAATGATTTTCAACCAAGAGTTAAAGAGAAGTGTCTGTATTTTCCATCTTCTCATGTTTTTTGTACTAAGCAAGTGTGAAGTGATTATCATTTTCATTATAAATTCATGTTGCACACATTGTGTATCAGTACAGTCGTTCGCTTGCCGTAAGATGATTATTGTTGTAACTGGGATTCTAAGTCTACCTGCATGCATAAGAGATTAAAAGTGCTTCCAAGAGGCTATCCTTGATAATATTTTGATTTTATTTTGGTTATTACTTATCTGGAGTGCACGCATCTGTTGATACTCTCCACTGTGCCGTACTGTTACTAATGACTTTTGATATTTGCAGTGAATCAACAACAGCCAGCACTCTTGTTGCATAGGGAATGTATCGGCTCATGCTTCTTGGAGGCTAGAGGGGGATGTGGTTTCTTTGTTTTAGAACACATTTGCTTGGGCAAAAGACATTATTTGAAGCTATGTTGGCTGCAGTTTATTGTTTTTAATTATGTCATATATTAATCTGCTGGAAATTTAATCTAAAGATCGCGTATTGCTGCAACCGTGCACATGAATTGCATTTCCGAATGAATCACAAGATAATTCAAATCTTCTTTTTATCACTTAGGACGCGAGTGTTTACACTTTGAAGTGTTCTAAGCCCAATGATTGTGACTTCCTGATGTGGGGCGTCAGGGAAATTGAAAAGGTTTAATTGGTTTGAATTTTCAGTTTTTATTTTTAATTTTTTAAATTTTATAAAGGAAATGTTAAAAATTTTAAAAATTATAAATTTGAGTTTTCAGTTTTTAATTTTTTTTTTATAAAATCCTAAAAACTGAAAATAAAAATTAAAATCATTCAGGCTCCTATGTAAATCTAGGAGCGTCACTGGCTCCTGTGCTAACACGTATGTGGCAGAATTACCCTGTGGAGTTACTCGCACATGCAGCTAACAAGTTATTTGGATGCCACTTGGGTAGTCTTGGAGTTGTTAGAAAACTACCTGGTGCTCTCAGCGCTTAGTTAAAGTAGAAGAGCTTAAAAATTAGGTGCTCCAAATGAATGGACGAATCCACAGGCAGTTTGACGTTTCCTTGAACTTGGAACCAAACTCTGATAAAAAAAATTGTAACGGCACTCGAGGTTTCTTTTTATTCTTCTGACGAGGCACTCGGTTTATCTTGGTCGATCAAAAGAAACTCCCCAGAACTGTGTAGCATCAGGAAGAAATATCTAGTAGTTTCTACGCGGTGTTTGCTACTATTTTTTCACATAAGCAATTGGTATATCACCGTACTCCAGATGGCATAGCAGGTCATGCATGAACTGATACACTTTTCTTAGTTATGTATATAATTTTTTCATACAACATTTTGATGCCCATATCATCTCATCCATAAATGTTGTGGGTGTCAAGATGTTATATGAAAAAGTTGTATGTTATTGTTGTGAATTTTGGGCTTAGCCAAGTTAAGAGACTAAACCCAACCAAGAATACAAAATCACCCATGATCCCAAAATGAAGGCAATTACATTAAGAAAAGAAATCTACCATTTGGATATGAGTTCTTCAACTACTTTAAAGAACAATTTTTGAAAAAAGACAAGGGCGGAATGATAATAGATTTTATTGATAAACAAGAATAATATACTACTTAACCCCAAAGCATCACAATAAATTTTGAAAATAAACTACACCTAAACTAAACTAAAAGGAAAAAGAGAAGTAAAATGAAATATAAATGTAAAGTTGTATTGTTTTGATTGGGATCCATCTTCACTTTTTTGAAACCTTGTTACAATCATGAAGATAATTTTCAAACTTCAGCACATTAATTTGGAACAAAACTGTCCACAAGTGCTTGGCAACCTCTCCATGGCTAATGGATGATGTTTCACAGCTAATTAACATGAAACATGACCATTTCCCATTATTTAACCGCTTGCAACTGCCCCAATGCATGGCCAATCTTCCAACACCACCAATATTTGGTGGTTTTATATTATTTGATCCACTTAACCAAATTTAGGTGGCAATATGTATTAGCACAAGGAACAGTAGTCAAGAACTATACATGCAATAAGCCCCTCTTCTCCATTTGACACAACCCACTAACTTTTTGGGTGATAACATATGCATAACATTTTTTTGGATAGCTGAACCGATACACATTGACGATTCACAATCTCTTCGAATATCACCTCAGGATGATGTTATCAAAAGAATTACTCACCCATCAATTTGCTGTCACCAAACAGGATCACTGTGTGAACCATGTTAGCTACAATATAGGAGTAGCATTAATGTTTGCATCGTGGGTGATATTAACTGAATTTCACCAACATCGCCCCTGGCTTCAAATGCAGAGTCAGGTGTAGCGACAAGTAGGTGTATAAGAAATTACCAATACCTACACATTTGCAACCACTATCAACTAACACTAGCCTTAACATGAGTATTCACGCGTCCATGCTGGTTACAGGACTTACCTCCAAGTGGAAAGCAACTTATATTCCTAACAAAAGTACTTGCACTATATGCTTGCGCAGACAAACAGGCAATTCATCAATCATCACAAGAAAAACTGGTTTAAACCTAGTTAAAAATTGATGGAGTAAATATATCAAGGCAGAATAGTTTAGTCATCGCTGAATGCATTGGGTATGAATCAAAAGCTCACAGGAAAAAACAGAAAAAGAGAGGGAGGGTGGCTGGGTGCACAACACAAACAAGGAATGTCAATTCAATTTCTCGCCAGTCAATCAGAAACTGTACAATAGCTAACCTTAAAAAGACATACAATAGAAGATTAAAAGAAAGCAAAAAATCAAAGACCAACATGACATAAAAGTTCTTTCCTGATACAATTGGAGCAGAGCAAACATGAAATCAATCACCAAGCACCCTTCTTCTTAGAGGAGGCAGAGTAAAAGTCAAGGTACCACTTGACAAACTTCCTGAGCCCAGTCTCCAAATCAGTGGTAGGCATGTAACCAATCTCCCTATGCGCTTTGCTAATATTGGCATGCGTGAACTGAACATCGCCATTCCTTGGCATAGGCATCACCTTCCTCTTGGCCTTCACCTTCAAAAGCTTCTCCAATATACTCACAAGCTCACTCACCGGCACCGGCGAAGTATTCCCCAAATTATAAATCCTAAACTGCGCAGGCCCCTTCTTCTTCCCACCACTCCCAGTACTCTTCTTAGCAGTATCCAAAGCCCCCAAACACCCGTTCACAATATCATCAATGTAAGTGAAATCCCTCGCAACGGTCCCACCATCAGCAGCCTCAAACACAGTGATCTGCTTCCCCTTCAGAATATCCTTCGTGAAGAAGAAATAAGCCATGTCAGGCCTACCCCAAGGCCCATAAACAGTGAAAAACCGCAACCCAGTCATGGAAAGCCCATAGATATGGTTATAGGTATGAGCAATGGCTTCACCGGCTTTCTTGGTCGCAGCATATAGGCTTGCGGGTTGGTCAGTTCTGTCCTTTTCCGAAAAGGGTACCTTGGAATTGAGCCCGTAAACGGAACTCGAAGAGGCCCAAACGATCGCGGGTTGCGGGTTCGCCGATTTGGAAGCTTCTAGAAGGTTCACGAACCCAGCGACGTTGCTGTGAACGTAGGAGCTAGGGTTCTGCATAGCGTAGCGGACGCCGGCCTGGGCGGCGAGGTGCATGACGTGGGTGAAGGGGACAACGTCGAAGAGCTTGCGGAGGAGCGCGGCGTCGTTGATGTCGCCGTCGACGACGAAGACGCCGGCGCGTGAGAGGAGCTTCTGGCGGGCGCGTTTGAGGTTCGGGTCGTAGTAGCGGTTGAAGTTATCGAGGCCGAGGACGCCGTCGCCGCGCCGCTTGAGGGAGAGGGACACGTGGCAGCCGACGAAGCCGGCGGCGCCGGTGACGAGGACGGTGAGGCCAGAGGCGGAGTTCTTGCCGGCGGACTTGCTCACGCGCTTTTCCCAGTCGTGACCGCCCCATGAGTCGCCGAGGCGGCGAGTGGCGGCGGCGGAGGTGGAGGTGGTGGCGGAGGAGGGAGGGGAGAGGATGAAAAAGAAGAGATGAAGGCGAGGAAGATGGAGGACCATAGGGTGAGTTTTGATAATCTGAGGCGGTGAATGTAGTAATTGTAGGGTTGGTATTTTTCTGGTTTCAATTTGCCTGGTGTTGAGGGTATTCCTATGCTGTCGTCCATGTTGTGTGACACTGACACTGTCTTCAGCAGTGACATCTCCGACAAGAACCTGACACCAGTTGAGGTTGTAATAATGCAAACCCTAATTGCTGCAGAACCCCACTTTATTATGCGGTGTGTTGGGCTGGGGGGATCGGAAAGGAACGGTTGTTTTTCTTTTTCTTCTTTATGTTGGGGAAAAGAGAAGAGGGCTTTGATTTGATTCTCTTTGTTACGAGAAATGGGGGCTGTGCTGGGATCGGATTAGGATGGTGAAAAGGGAGGAGGAGGAGAAGGTTTTGGTTAGGTTGAGGATGAGAAGGGAAGGGAGATAGTGGGTAATGGTATTCTCAGAACAGAGTTTTGACTTTTTACTTTTTATTGACTGACTCCTTCACTTTTTGCCTTCTGCGAGATTTCCTCGGCCGAATCCCAATTTTCTAATAAATCCCTCCTTCTCGTGTTGCGCCACGCTACAACCAGACGACCCCCTCTACAAAATTATTCCGTTTTAGAATGCCTTCATTGAGCGACGCCAACAAACACAATGCAGAGTTTAAAAGTAAAGGATTTCTCCAATACGTAGGATTTCGAAGGAAAGGAAGAGGGCGGAGAAACTTATAATGTAATTTTATAGTATAAGTTTTTTTTTTTTTTTAAATTTTAACTCATAAATATATCCTAAAACTCATAGGTATCTCTATTTTTTAGATAATTTATGACTAAAAATTTATTACGTGTAACTAATTAAATTTATTAATATTTTAAATACTTATGATTAAATCATAATTTTTGGATTCAAAAGGTATCAGTCTCTTAGGGTATCAAAATAAAAATTTAAAAGTAAACAAACTTTTGCTACTAATATTCAAGATTTTTTACCTTAATAATAAAAAATAATTATTTACCAATAATATATATATATAGGATTTTAATATTACCAAAAGCAAATAAAGGATTTTAACATAAATAAATTAATAATACTATCTCCTTTTTATGTTATTATTTATTGGAAAATTAAAATAATTATCAATAATAGAAAAATTGAAAAAAAGAAATTTTAGGTCTAGACCATAAGTTAGTGGACTAACACAGCAACCAATTGTGCTAGCATAGCACAATTATTTTTGAAGATTTGCAAATAAAAAGAATGCAATAATATACTACAAAAACAAGAAAAGCATGGAGATGGGATATAAACCCTTTACCCTCTACTTGGAAAAGGGGGTGCACAAATCAACTACACTAACAAATTAGACTCATTATATAGGGCTCGTTTTGTTAAAATTTTGAGGGAAGTATTTCTTTAAAAACAAAAGTAAAAGCAGAATTAAAAGTAGAATAGAAAATTTATATACGTTTAGATGTCATTGTAGAAGTACTTTTTATTATAATTAGAAATTGTAAAATTGTTTGGATGGAATAGACATAAAAGTACTTTTTTAAATAAAATTACAATTAAGGATATGATTTGTAGTTTAAATAAGGTAAGCAATGAAAGTTGTTTAATAAAAGTTTTTTTTTATCATTTTATAAAATTTATGAGGATAAATTAGTAATTCAATTAATTTCAATAAATGACTAATAACGTTTTCTCTCTTCTGCTACATTTGCTTCTAGAAGCATGTCCTTACCTGCTTTTAAAAGAACTAGAAAAATTGATTATTTTACACTTTTGCTTATTTTGAGAAGCACAAATAAATATACAACTAAATCCTATAAGCACTTTTTATTTTGAAATTTTTTTAAACAAGTACTTTTTTACTCCTAGAATTTTATCTAAATAAACTCATAATTACACTGATTTCATCATAGGCTATATAATTAATGACTACATAATTAACATGTTTGATTTCATAGGCTCCCAACTTAATTTCATAAGAGCTCCCTATGAAATCACCTAATAAATCAAACACAGTTCATATTTGATAATTAATGTTGAAGAAGTTTATTTTGGTAAATAATTTGTTAACACAGTATTTATGTCAAACTGAAAATGTAATGATAAAAAAGATTATTTTCTCTATATTTAATATGAATCTCACTTGAATTATTTTGTTTTAAACTTTCATGATTATGTATTATCATATTATCATTTTTTTAATAAAAAATATTATTATATGTTTATTAGACTATAATGCAAACATAATAAAAAAATCATAATAAAAAAATTAGATTATAGTGCAAATATTAGCTATTTACTCACTAAACAATTATAAAACAAGTCCCCAAAATCTTTGTTACTTAATAGTACCTAGATTCTTAAAAATGATTATTACAATTTGCCTCGTCAAAGTTAATTAGCGTACCACAAGGAGGGGGCTTGACTTGAAGGTGGTGAGTGGTGATGGTGACTCGGTTCCGTGTTGCCTTGCCCTTGCCGCTTCTCATTATTGATTATTTTATTGGCTCAATCATCTTCACCAAGACCCGATGGAACCTCCGGGTCAACCCCACGCAACTCTTTCTTTCCTTCCTTTTACTTTTCCAACGCTAATCTGTTTTTTCTGCGGCTTTGCATTCTTGAAATCCAAACGGGCCAGCCCCGAATAGAAGGCCAATACGTTGGGCTTTTGCATAAGGCCTGTCAGGTCCTTTGAGCACTTGACGAGCCACGCAAGGCGAGCTCACCAGTAACCAAACATTGTCAAGAAAATTTCTTACATTGTGAAGCTTGTAATACCAAGCCGCGGGGTCAGAAACGATGGTTATATCCAACGAATAGAAAACTGGATCAAGCATCAAAGGAAGATCCTGATTAGAAGGTTTAGGTTAACAACAAAGGTAAAACTGAAATATAATAAAAAATATATTAAATCTTAACATTAACATAATCAATACAATATATATATATATTCATAGGTCTATAAAATAAACATAATCCATATACAATTTCTTTAGTTTCAGCCTCACAACATGATTACAAAACATTTGAAAATAATATTTGTTGGTGATTAGTGAGATTTATGGTGGCAGTCTGTAAATAACGGAGAGAGAGAAGAAAAACCCAACAATCTTTATTAGTGTCCGGCTTTAGTTCCATTTTTTTTCATTTTTACCCTGTTGCTATCACAAGTTATTAGTATTTAAGCTTTGAAAAAAAAAATCAAAAGTTCCAAACCGTCAGACTAGTCCAGTTTGCCTATTTTCTCGATTTTCCCTATCCTTGACTGGTTTGGACTTTCCCCAGTTTTGGGGTTTAACCAAACAGGTTAGTGATCGGTTGGTTAAACGGAGGTTCAAATTTTCTCTTCCATAGCTATATCTCTGCCAATAAAACAAACTCTTTGATTAAACGAGTGCAGCAATATATTTAACCCCAGATAAAGGGACTTACTCTGATTAGTTTCAAAACCTTAAAATTGCGCAATGTGTTTATAAAACAAAGAAGTAAATCTTAAAAACAAGGATAAAAACAATACAGATCATAGGAGTCATAGATTGTACTACTTTGTTTTTGTCATTCCCTTACAGCCCATTTTACTGCACCAAGAAGATTGCCCAAGAGCTGTTAGCATTAAAATTTATACGCATAAGTTATGGAATCTGCATATAAATGACTTTCGTAGTTATCATAATGTACAAATAAAGTATGAAGTTAGAACTTGAGTATCATTAATCAAGTTTGATAACTACTTATGTGTTTTTTGTATGAATTTCAATTCCTACCTAAATGCTACACAAGATTATACAACACCATTAAATTAAAAACTTTCCTCACCTCACCATGCTAAGGACTTCCTCTGCATTCAAGGGGCAAATCGTCCAACCAGGAATCATCCAAAAGTGGGGGTGAAAATTCTGCTTCAGTGGGCCATTCACAATTGACATCTATTTCATCATATACAACGGGTCTACATTTTGTTACCCTCCTTTGGAAAATGGCTTGTAACCAAAGATTGCAATGCACATAAACTAAATCGCTGAATTTTTCCAGCTCCACTCTGTTACGTTTCTTGATATGTATACTCTCGAAAGTGCTCCAGTTCCATCTGTACCAAAGGGAACTACAAGGTTGGCTAAGTATCCTCACTGCAGCTTTCTGGAGTGTGGGGATTTCATAGCCATAACTGGTCCACCAGTCACCTAGAGATCCAAAAAATTAAATAAGCAACCATTTAAAGCTAATCCAGTACACCCATTTGTCTTGTTTCATTTCATAACGTCCTTGATAGTTAAAATTTCTCTTTACACAATACAATACACGGGCTGCAACCATTTTTGTTACATGTCAGTAAAATCATAAAATGTAATAGAACTGTTGACTGAATGAATGCAACAGGTTGCAACTATTTTCGGCATACACAGCTGATGGAATGCAAAAAATAAGGAAGAAGTATGATACACTTCAACTATGACTCTACAAAACAGTGCAAGGAAGATACCTGGGGCGTTCAGTGTTCTTCCCAAGACAGCAAAGTCAGTCCCAAGTGCACCTTGGGCATTGAGGTAAATAGGAAGTTCTTTGGTAATTTCCATTTTGTCTTTGTCTGTAGTTGCCATCTTGAGCATAGCCTCTTGGAACCCATTCCTCACCCTCAAATCTTTCTTGAAGTTTGGATTGTAAGAAATTGAAGGATTAAGAAATGCAGCAGCAGCATGTAACGATGAATGAAGCTGCATATTCAATCTCCGATCAATTATATCCCAGATTGGCATGTATCTCTCTTCAATTCCCTTATAATAGGTCTTAATCACAATCTTTGCCCTCTCTATTCCATCATATATATATCCCATAGCAGGCATGTCGCCATCAATTGTCCGTAGGAATTTAACCAGTGGTTCAGTAACACTCACAGCTTCATGTGCATACTTCCAAAATCTTTCTGAATTTAGCAATGACTTAACGGCTTGTGCATCTGGGCGTCTGCTATATATGGAAGACAACCACTCTGAATGAGAAAACATATGCTTTAAATTATCCTCCTGTGCCACTATAGACCTCAGGGAAAGGAAATTAGTAACAAATCTAGTAATTTTTGGCCTGATTAATTCTCTCCCACCACTGAACTTTCTCATTACATTCAGAATCCATGCATGACTGTAAATGTAATGTGTAATGGTCTTCGCCTCTTCCAGGACTGTGTTTACCCAATCTTGTATACCAATATCCTCTAACATCTTACCTACACAATAAGCAGCACAAGGAGACCAAAACAAAGAACCATACCTCTCCATGAGACGCCTTCCAACATAAACATAACTAGCACTGGTATCTGTTATGACCTGGACAACATTTTCTACACCAACCTCCAGCACAACCGTCTCCAGAAGCTCAAACAAGTAGGTACTATCATCTTCATGACCTGAAACATCAACTGTCTTCAGAAACAATGTACCTTTTGGGCAAGCAACAGAAAATACAGCAAGTGATCTTGTCCTACCATCAGACCAGTTATCACATAAGACTGTGCAGCCTGTTTCTTTCCACTCTTCTCTATATTTCTTGTAATCATTGTGAATATCAGTTTTCACTTTTTCCAAAAGTGTAGACCTTAGTTTCTCATAACTTGGTGCTTTATAGCCTTCCCCACACTCAGCTACAGAATCCACCATCTCCTGATAATATATGGACTTAGCAGCACTAAAAGGAATAGAATTGTGGAAGAAAAATATGGCAAGTTTTCTATCAGCATCATCCTGCTTTTGCTGATGGGCGCCATCCACTAATGGCTGGGCACTTGTTGATGGACGTGGAAATAATAAAGATGGAGAAGCATTGCCATTCTGACCACTAGATCCATGGTTATTATGGAAGCCACCACTAGCAGAAGAGCTATTCTGTTGACCATTTGCTGCCGCAGCAGCTTCATCTGCCTTCTGCTTCTTGGGTGTTTTCGGTTTCTTGGGAGTGCTTAGTATATTTTGAATACTGTCCCGCACATCAGTCGGAACTTCAGTGCAGGGTACAATATCTTTGTTTTTATTTGAGCCAAGTGAAAT
The DNA here is from genome assembly GCA_030441495.1 of Dalbergia oliveri. NCBI lineage: Eukaryota > Viridiplantae > Streptophyta > Magnoliopsida > Fabales > Fabaceae > Dalbergia > Dalbergia oliveri. The sequence continues at coordinate 13,613,397 of JAMLFY010000004.1, read as the reverse complement.
TTCATCCTATATACACCTCCACTGAACTCTCGTTGACAATAATTACATCTGACCTTCTGTCTAGTTGAATCAACCAGGACACAATGTTCCCAACAGGCATCTCTTCCACGGACCATTATCTTAAAAGGCACATTGAACTGAGTAAGATTCTTATAAATAAAAATTTTGAGATGCTCAAATATGTTTGAACTTTAAACTATGGATGTTGGAAGGAACTAAATGATTACTAAGCTGAGTCACCACTAAGGCCAACATAAAAATGGCATTTACTGCTTTAATCAAGAAAATTATGTGTAGTAGCATATTCAGTAAGATCAATAGCAATCTAACCAAGACCAAGAGGCTTTGAAGTTTGAACACATCACAAAACAAAGAACATTGGGCAATCAAATTTCATCTTGGCCAACAATATTCAACATTAATTTTTAGCAGTGGTGCACAATCAGATTCATTATTACAAAGCCAAAATTCAAATAACCAAAACAAACAAGCAGAGGAAATGACAAGCAGGCTTGGGTTTGCTTTCTCATTCAGCTAGGGCAATGCACCAAATTGTGTTTCGGATGACCAAATTCATTCCTATCTTTATAGATTAGCTAAAATTAGTGTATCAACTTACTACAAGTCAAAAATTCTAAAGCAAGCACCACCAAATCAAATGTGCTTGGAACGGCCCATGTAATGGTTAAGATATTACATTATTTGAGCCCCGGGTTCCAACTTGCTCTACTCTATCAACCACACACTTTTGGTTCTTGTTCAGTGTTCACCATCAACATTGCTTTTTCCAAAAATAACCATCATTACTTTTCACAATTAATGATGAGATACTTCAGTATCTTGGGAGTTAAAGAATAAGTACTTCATGAGATAGTCCCAAGGTTATAGGCTGATTGTTATCAACTATCAAGATAAGCAATATGATAGTTGGAGCAGATGAATTGTTTCCAAAATTCGGAGTTTGAAATGTAGCAGTCGAATGTGAAAGCATACTGGCTTAGCCATTACAGAACACACTAATCGTTCAGATGCATAATAAATAACTTTGTTAGATTAAATTAAATCAACAAATTCGTGTCTAAGTTACCACTCATGAAGGCACTTTACTCATTTAATGAGAGAGGTAGAAAAGCACAAACAAATACACTCATATCCTAAATTGAAAATTAGTAAAAAAAAAATGGTAATTTAGATAGAAAACAATGTGAAAAAAAGAAAAAGAAAGACTCGAGCAGGAGGGAGCAATGAATGAAGCAGAAGCACATAGAGAAGGAGATTAAGATACCTGGAGTGGAGTGGAGGGTCGAAAGGGCAAAAAGCGGCGGGATGAAGCTCAAAAGCGATTCGGGCAAAATTTGCCGTTGGGATGAAGGTGGATTACTGGAATTACACGATTTCCTGTTTGGTTACAAACGTCGGAAAAACAACGCAAGTTAAAACAAGTGCCACACACGACACAACAACAATGTGAATGAAGCATGGTTTCTTTTCTTTTCTATCCTGCACTCTGATTTGTTCTGGAACGAGGATTCGGAATGGATTACTCACAAGTGACGACAATGAATGAATGAGAGCTCTGTTTTTTTTTTTCTTTCCCCTGGTCAATCAATAATTAACTAGAGCTGCAATTTAATTTATAATTTTTTTGGCTGAGAACATATGTAAATGTTTTGGCTTTTGGTCACAAACAAACATAAATGTTATAGGATCAAACTATTCATTTCCTGCTCCATTAGCCCATATAGTCATCCTTACAACAAAAAGTTAGCCCAACGCTATTATTTTTGGTTTTTTACATTTATATATTTTGTCATCAACTCATAATGGTATTGACAAACTTGGTCAAATTAATAAAAATTACTATACTAATTACTGAATGCTACCATGGAGTTGAAGGTCAATGTCTTTCCCTACATTTGCATATGGACATGACACAATTTAAAAATTCAATTACGTTTAACCACATTTATAAATGTAGTTAAATGAAATTGAATATATGACTAAACGTCGATAGACTCTCAGCCCTCCTCTCGGTCTCCGTCATCTTCTTCCTTCCTCACTCCCCCACTTCTGCTGCCCCCTTCCAACGACAGTGACCCCAGCCACCGCACCATCTCCTCCTTCCTCCTCTGCTACCATCACCACCCTTTCTCCCCCATTCTCTAAAAACCAAGGAAGAAAAATTGCTAGTGAATCTAACCGCAGGTACTGGTTAAAGGTTTAAAGGTTTAAACTGGAATATAATAAAATATTTATATTTAAATATTTAATTAAATAATTACATTTATTTTTTAAATGTAAATGCTGACACTCGTCCCAAAAAATAGAGATCTTAGATTTCAAAAAGCTCAAATCTAAAATAAAGTAAAATGAAGATGCAAAAAAATAGAATTGACAATTAGCAAATGTACAGGCCAACATTGAAAGAAGTTGAATATTTGTTGGCACTTGGCAGGTCCCATTTCATTGTGCTCTCATCCCATAACTCACCAACGAAACAAAAAAATTGAAAAAAGAAAAGAAAAGAAGCACCACGTCATCTCCCACTTTCCCCCTCTTCTTCTCTACAGCATTTTGTTGCCTCGGTCCAAACCCATTAAGTTGTTCCATCATATTCACATTTAAATTAAGTAGCATACTTTGAATAATATAATGAAAAACCGTTTTTCATAAACAGAAGCAGAAGCGAAGCATAAGCCCAAAGCAGAATGGCGAAGAAGCACGAAGCAGGAGAAGTGAAGCACGAACCAGGAGCGACGGAGCAGTAACAGCTTGCCGGCAGGAAAGAAGACAATCTGATGAGCTGCGGATCAAATCTGATGAGGTGGCGTGGAGCAGAGGTAAGTTTTGCCCATTTTTTTTTTCAGGTTAAATATCCGAACCGAGAACCTCATAAATCGGACCAGTCCACTTCGGCTGATTCAATCCAATTTTCTCTTCTATGCTAAAAACCCAATGAACAATATAGAAAAGAAACAGCGTGGGAACATCATGAGAAAGCCATTCAAATAGCCCCCGCAAAAGAAGCATGACCTCTTCGATTGCCTCCGCGACAACATCGTCGTTTTCATCTTCTCCAAGCTCAGCTCCTCTGCCTCCTTTCCTCCGATTTCATCAACATCCTCTCCTCTTCCGTTTCCTCAAACATTGCGTTAATGCCGGCAACCTCAATGCTTCATACACTCTCAGAATGGTCACCACTACAAATTACCACATTATCTTCTCAAAACGCACAATGAAAAAAATATTTGCTTATTTTTTTAGTTTTATGCTTTTTTTGCAGATTCGGCTTTACTGTTTATAGAATCGAAAGAGTGGGCTTTCACTGATTGCAAAGGTGGCAATGAAGTTCACCTGTCAGCACTCTACTCGTTGGCGATTATTCAGTTCAACGGTGGCGAGGGCACCAAGAGTGATAAGGACCTATGCGCTAGCGTTGCGCTTTGAACACGCGCCTCCCTCCTCGGCCACATCGACACGCTCTGCGAGTTCAGGCACTGCCGATTACGACGTGTGCCAAAACGTCGCCTAGGGAGGAGGCTCCTCATCCAGGCCAATGCGCACGTCTCCCACTCACTCCTTGTCGTTGTCGTCATTGCTGACATGGCGCTCTGCGTCGTTGGCGGTGGTGGTGTGTCCTTTGCTAAGCGATTACGATTACAGCATTGCGGTGCAGAAGATTCTACCAGTGAACGGGTTCTTGAGGGAGTGGTTTGAGTCGGGACGAGGCGGGTGATGATGGTGGTGGTGGAGGAGGGCGGAGATGGCATGGTGGCAGGGGGCGTTGTTGTTGGAGGGGTGCAGCAAAGGTAGGGGAGTGAGGGTGGAAGAAGATGACCGAGACCAAGAGGAGGGCTAAGAGTTTGTTTGCGTTTTGCCACATATTCAATTTCATTTAACCACATTTATAAAAAGTGGTAAAACGTAATTGAATTTTTTACTTGTGTCACACCCACACGCTACCACATAGGCAAATTGTAAGGAAGGTATTGACCATCAACTATAGGTGAAAATCCACTATACTAATTAGTATAAACACTTATACCTCAATTAACATTTGGAATTAAGTATGAAATTGGAATTGAGAATTGGAATCATACTTCATAATCCAAATCTATAGAATTTTGAAAAAAATATGAACTCTTCTTAATTTCTAACTTATATCATTTGAATTTGTCAGTTTCATAACTTATTAAGCATTTTTCTCAATGATAAAGTCTATATAGATGTTTCTCTTTCTCATTTATTTGCTAACAATATTGAAATGTAATATTTTTATGAAAAATTACAATTTTTAATAATTTTATAAAAATATTAAAACTTTCTTTATTCTAACTAGCAACTTGCTAAGCACTATGTGCCATCAAGCTGCATTCTTTTTATTTTGTACTAATACAACTAAATATAATTGAGATAATTATTACAAAAAAAATTATATATTTAAAATAAAACTCATAGTGTTAGCAATTGTCAAATTAAAACTGCATGTAATGTGAGAGTAGTTTTGTTTTGTTTTTTTTTTTCAAAGAGATGGGTAGCTATGGACAATGGCTGAGGGAATGTGAGTGAGGGAGAGAGAAGGTCAATTAAATGGGTAAAACGGGAAAAAAAGTTGCGCACCAAAAACAGTTTTTGTTCTCTATCCCTTTTATCTATTGTAATAAATTTACTAATCTATATATAATATATAAAGGGTTTCTTCAATACCTATAAAATTCAAAGTATTTGGATACTCTAGATATTTATAACTAAGAATAATCCATGTGTCTTATTAACTCATTTTTTTTAATTTATCAAATCACCGTTGATTACACAAAAGGTATCAATACCTATGCAACACGAAATAAAAACCAATATATAAATGGGGATTTCTCAGGTACTCATATAAAATTCTAAGGGTAGGATCATTCAGTTATTTGTGGCTAAAAATAATCACATGCCCATAATCCAAAGTTTTTGAAATCTATTAAATCATAATTATTCATTAGACAAAAGGTACTGATATCCCATGGATACCAAAACAAAAACTTATATGAATAGTTTTTATAAAAATATCGCTATAGTACAAAAAATGTTATTGTATTAATATTTTATTATTTTTGAATTTTGAATCACATATTCAAGTAATAAAATTAGAATTTTTGTTACAATTCTTTAGTAAATCCAAATATAAAATTTAAGATTCTAAATCAATTCCACCTCTATACCCAAAAAAAAAATAATTCTAATTCAAAACAAAATTGGAATTAAAATTAAAATTTACATTACAGTTTCAATTTCAACATCGAAAAGGACTCTTACAATTATAATATAAAAACAGGGTTTGCAATAATAAGAAATTTACAAACTACTTTGAGGTTTAGGGTGATATTTTTTTAATTTAATTTCTAACAACTGTATTACCTAATTTTTAAAATTATATGTAATTAAACATATTTTTACACTAGATATAAAATATAGGAAAATATAATTTAGTAAAAAAATGTTACGAAAACTATGATTGGAAGTGCATAGTGAAGAATGTGAATAAGCAATAGCTCCAACCGAAAAAAAAATTATAATAGTTATTAGTGCAAAATTACTATATGATATGATAAATTGATGTACTTTAACTTACAAAATAAAATGAACTTCAAAATAAAATCAGACGACAAATAGCTTCATATAATATATTATGCACTGGATTTTGAACTAACGTTACTAATTACTGTTGAAGTGAGTCATTTCCAAAATCTTTTAAACGATACTTTAATTTTTATAAGAGTTTAATTTTAATAAATGGACATTATAAAAACTTTATATTATCATTTAATCCAATTATTTTATTTAAATAACCTTGTGGAAAGTCTTGTGAAAAGTTTTTTATATTATTAGTGTATCAAAATTAAATTATTTTATAATCACTAATTATTTCTATAAACTCCTATTATAATTTTAATATTCAGAAAAAAAATTTAAACGCAGTCCAAACATTCCACTTTTACAATAGACTAATACTAAGTATAAAATTTTAAGTATAAAATTTTAAGACTTTTTATTTTTTATTGCTTTGTTTATTAAAGGTGTGTGCTTTTAATTATGCATATGAAAGTCCTAACATTAGAGGTATATTTATATTCATAATGCCATCACTATACATGCCATCATAATGGGATAGGGTAAATTTATAGCCCGACTTATTTATAAAGCTTTATAAAATAGGTGGGGGCAAGCTAACCTGCATAAAAATAAATGGGTTACCAAGATAACAGCATTTTGGGCAAGACTCATTACCAGGACTCAATCAAGTACCAATTCCAAATCAGATCATCAAATTTCAACAAGTCATGTTCGCAAACTTCATCACAAATACCTTTCATCCTCATGGATTTATTAAAACATGTTTTCAAAAACCTGTTATATAGGCAAATTTTTTTAAAAAAAAAAACTTAATGCAATATTTTTTGATTTATGTGGATCACCATTATCCATTAACAAATCTATCTACATGGATGAAAAGCATCCTCATAGGCATAGAAACCCCTCTAAGACAATAAGAAAATAGTTTGAGAGAACTACATATTAAAGCTAGGATTGAAGGATTAAGTTAGAATGATAATGGAAGAAATTTGGATGACACTTTTGTGTTTATTTTAAGTTTTCTAACTAATTGTAGAACCTGAATTCCAATAAAATTAAGAACTTTACAATGTTACTGTGTTGTCTATAAATGTACGTCCACAATTTTTTTTTATTTTCGTTAAAATTGCAATTTTTAATTCTAAAACAAAAATAAAATCAATAACTTAAGGCTGGCCAAACTAAATGCGGGTTAAATGAGATCAAAAAATAAAAAATTCAAAAAAAGTACTACCATCCATAACAACTATCTACCAACTTTGACTAGGGCATGAGTTTTATTTTTAAGTTTTTTTGGGATCACAAAGCCATTCAACCCTTTAACTCCTAAAAAACTTGAAATAATTTTGGTGGACCAACCTGCAGGCTCCGCTCGTTTTCTAATATCTAATAGAGGGTAAAGCTTCAGTTGAACTCCAAAGGGTAGTGCATCGGCTAAACAAGTCGAGAATTGAGTGTCAAATCTGTGAAACCTTCCAAATTCCAATGCATGAAGCAGTGTACCTAAGTTCATAAGAGGGCCGATTGGTGCAATAAGTAATAGCCAAGGGATCAAGGACAGCAGAATCAGGCCAGAAAATGAATTAAGTTACATGAGAAACTCGGCAACTGAAAACTTCAAAGACTTGCCGTATACATTTATATGCAGCAAATATAACAAAGGACATGTGGACATGTATCTTATAACAACACAAAGGAAGATTCAAGATTCTTTTGTTCAGCATGCATGTGTTGATTTTCATGGTGATTGAAGAGAAGATAATAATAATTGAGAGAATAGTGAAATGGAAATTTTACTAATAATGGAAAAGGTTAGATAATATAAGAGTAATACATCCTCTTATAGACTAAGAAGTATATCAAGCTACTAATTAATATCTAACAAATTAAACCAACTCTGACTAATTTCTAATTTCAAGTATATCCTCCAACAGCATGTGCTAAGAGATTCAGATGTCTAGCACCGCCACACATGTCAAGCACCAAGAAGCATCCAACTATTGAGTTGACTAACATTATTTGTTGAAATATGGTTCCAGCTTGACGATATTTCTTGGTAAACATAATTTTTTTCACAGATCTCATTCAAACATATGCTAAACAAATAATATATCTTTTTTCCGGTACAAAACATATGCTAAACAAATAATTTCAAACACAAGAAAAACCATCAAAAGCCGTGAAATAAGCTTATACTTTTTTATTCTTGCCTCACACAAGACAATTCTCATCCTTAATTCATCTGCTATGATGCCATACTCATGGATATAGTCATCAATGCCATCAAACCCGTCGTCATTGTCGTCATCATTGCTCTCCTCATCTACCCACTTGAAGAAGTCACAAGTTCGCGTTTCATCACTATAACTGTAGCTACTACGATCGTCACTGTCATGATCATCAAGATGCTCCATACTATCACTTTCCATCTTCTCCTCTTCAGTTTCTTCACAAATAGATTACAAAAGCCAACCAACAACTAAAAATCAATGCAACTGCACAATGTATGCACGAGAAAGTAGTCAAGGCATAGTTTCACATATGAAACAAAACCAAATAATTAGAGTAGCTCTAAAAAAGTGCCTAACAGGATGCCCCTAAACAAGTTGATATCTGGGTCTGAGAGCAGCAAACAGATTGGAAATGGAGTAATTTATTTAAGGGAGAAAAATATCAAAATGCTACAAACTGATACATTGAATAAGCAGCCCAAATTGCTACATTCATCAGAATTGTACCTAGTACTGGTAGTACTTCTATAAGCACCTACCTGGTTCACTAAGCTCATAATCCCACCAGCCAAAAATCCGAATTTCACCACTGGACTCCCATTGACACAGCATTTCAGCATTATAGCATACAACTCAAATTGGTTCAAAACAAGGTGAAACAAAAAGCGTGGGCTCCCAACAAACCTTGTTTCAACTATTGGGTGAGTACTTAACAGTCAAGACACACGGCATAGTCACTCATACACATTACACAGATGGACACACAGAATAATTTAAAAATTTTGGGATTTGAGTAGGAATACAGGAATAATGCTTTCAAAGATTATCAAAAACCAAAGGAGGAAAAAAAAGGAGATTGCTGCTAATAAGAGTCACCTTTGATGGGTCAGTTTCAGCCGCTCCTTCACCACTCAAAAATCATTTGGACTACAAGAAGGCAGCTGGGCATAAAAATTGCAGGAAGATCAAATTTCGCTCCCAAGAATGCTTCAGAAATTGGGGTAAGAGTTTAACATCAGGGTTTGAAGAAACTTTGACTACAACAAGCTTGGCATAAAGTTTAAAGTTAGATTTACGATTTCTAGTTTATTTTTAAGTCTTTGGAAATTGTGTCTAACTCACATGTCAACTGTTCATGTGGTCACATTGAAACTACACCGGTGCCATCATAGAGAATGCATCACGCTATGCCCATCATTCCAGGTCCAGTAAGTTTCTGTGTATATTTGGGGAAAAATAAATTCTTTTGACTACAGCATAACTATTCAAACCATCCATTGTTATCCACAAAAACAAAGGGGCAACCCTGCAATTCCATTAACAAGTTCTAGGAATCTACTTAAAAAATTTTGGTACAAGCACCCATAGTTTGTAGTGCCAATGTACCAATAGCAGCAAAATGATTGCCTGCACAGAGTCTAGGGCTAAAGTCTCAACAAAAAATATACCCACACCAGAGCTGCTCTAAGTCAAAGCCACTACACATAATTAGTCATTCATACTTCAGAGTTGAGAAATCCACAGCAATAAAGACAATGCAGCTTGGCCTACTATGAGCCAAAATGATTAAGGTAAAGTTCTAGCAGGTGTCTCTGTTCTCAGCTAGAACAAAACCTATTCAAGTGGTCTACACTATGCTCTCAAAAGAAGTTCCTCCAAAAGCAAAGTTGTCTAGCTCACAGTTTCTTAGCAATCTCTGCACATGACTATGTGTGTGCTCCGAAATTGTCGTTATCTACTACACAAAAGCCATTCACATAGTCATTTCTCATTTCTATCATTTTAATATTGAAAATTACAAGATACCACTAACACATTTCTTTAAAACCCAAATAATAGACATTAGACAACTTTGATTTCGGGTTGATTTTGACTTAGTACAAGCACAAGGAGAAGAATGAAATTGAAAATAGGAACTCATATGAGAAATTCCAACTGATATTTTTTAACAAAAACTGCAAGTAAGGAGCAGAATATCGTACCATAATCACACGACACAGCAGCAACGAAAAGAAACTACAGACGAATTGCGAAGTACCATTGTATCGTGTATAGCGAAAATCTGCCCTTACTTGGAGCCATTATACGTAGGCCCTGATGAATGGGGATCGTGAAGACATGAACCCAAATTGCGATTTTGCAAACCCTAACACCATCGACCGGGACCAGGAAGAAGACCACACCGGAACCAATATGCTCACGCCCACACACAATACTGCCAGCCCCTCCCTCTCAAGAATTAAACGCATCGTTGCATTTGCACTATATTATTAATTGGAGTAAATGAAATGAGACATTTCTCTTTTTTTTTTTCAGGTTTTTTATGCAAAATTTTTAGATAATAATTAATCTTTTATGAAATTTTTAATAATTCAGATTATTAACCATGGAGTTTAACATTTAAAGAAGTGAAAGTACGACACCAGAAGACAAACTCTGCACAAACATTATTATTGATTAGGGGTATTAGCCATATTCCAAAGTCCAGATAAAAATAATGTACGGCATACGAATAGGGGTAATGAATAAAATTCTCAAATTTGGAGAGCCATTACATCATTTTTGGATGTAATGTGAACGGCAAGCTCAAACAAAAAATAAATAAATAAATAAAATAGGCAACTTAAGTCAAGAATTTGTGTGGCATAAAACTGATTTAATACCAATGGCAGTCGAATGCAGAGCGGAGTCATCGCCAAATATCTGCTAGAATGTAAAATTCTAGCCACAGAATCATTTCATTTGTTCTAACATTCCACTCCGCAATCAATTCTTTTGGAGGCCTAATTAGGACATCTGGACCAGCATTGCATCAGTATTGCACGGTGGTTGCCAAGGCCCTGTTTTTCAATTTCTTTTGATAATGAAATTCCTATTTCAAGCTTGGAAGGTCACTCTAGCCTCACTTTATTCTTCTTTAATTATATGATTATTATATGATTCCACTCCTGGCTCCTCCTCGCACGGCAAACCCGTAAGTCTTCCCTAGGTATGTGGTGAAGGTGAATTATTGTCCACAGCTTAAGGATAAAATTATCGCTATATCACCAAATGTATAGTTTTCAACCACATATATGTAATGAATTTGTCTTTAGCTTCAACCAAATGTATATTTTTCAAATAACGATGTTGTGGTCAGGTAAACCCTTGGTAACAAGACAGAAGTAAACTAATTATAGGTGGAATTAATAGGCAAAAAGCAAGAGTAGAATCCACAAGAATTTTCTTATTTTATGAAGCATCCTAGCCATTCACTTTTATTTTTATTTTTCATTCTCTCCATTTATATTTGAACGATCAGTGACTGAGATTTATGTGGAAGAAAGAAAATTAAGCAACAAAACAAGCTTAATGCAAAGGAAAGTTAATCAAGTACTGACAGTTAATGATACCATGCCTTTAGTGATCTAGTCCTTGGAAAGAGAACATTTCTCCTTTTTTTATGTGAGAAAGAGACATTGTTTGAGATAAAAGACAAGGACATGGGCCCCTAAAAATTGGGGGGAAGTGTTATGTTTGCTCAAGAGAGTACAAACTAAGAGTGCATGACACTGCAGCAGAAGACAGTCTCATTCAAATTTCCAAAGTTTTTCGAGATTCCTCGAAGATTACAGGTGGAAGGAGAAAATCCTTGTGGGGAGGTTAGGTTTATGGAGTGAGTTGGCTAATCGTGTTGTTTACTTTTTAAAGATGTTATCATGATCACCACCACCAAGTAATTAAGCTAGTGGGGGCAATGTCAAGTCCCAGATATACAATGCATCAGAAAGTTCCTTAAAGGGCAATTTGTTTATTCAATGCTGACACCCTGATTAAGTATACCTCTTTTTTTTTGGGTTTATGCCAAAGTGATGATTAATTAATGAATAAATATAATTGGACAAACTTTACCCATGGACAATGCGGTCTCCATTGAGTTTCTTTGCAATTTCATTTATAAAAAGCTAGCCAATTCTGGCATTCTTCTCTTGCCAGGTACATTGTAGCACAAGAAGAAGCAAAGAAAATCTTCACCACCATGTTGGGAATATATTATGATCCGGCCACTAGGTTAGTGGCTAGCTAGATAAGTTTAGGTGAATACGACGAAGTTTCCATGCTTTTACATTTGTATGCCTCAATGTCTTCGATCGTAGGCAAAACGACTCGGGGTTAGTTGATGTGAATTTGTAATTAAGTTCGCAAATAAATAGTAGCATGCAACTCGATTCCTCGATTCATTGCTACAAATTTTCATCTGGTGAAGACTGGGATTTAACTCATCTTTAATCCTTGATGGGTTTGATTACATGTAATTACGAGACTTTTTTTTCCCTCAGTAAAACTGCCACATATATCCTTTTCTTCTTGTCCTTGAAGTTACAAAATAGAAGTTAGTACCTATTTCTAGCATGATGGATTTTGCTTTTATAGAATTAATTTTGTTAAAATTGATTTTGTTGTAATTAATTTTGAAATAAAGTGATTTATATTTGGTTATTTAATATGAGAAGTAATTTTGACAAAAATTGAGATAATCAAAACTTAAAAGTGATATATTTTTATTTTTAGTAGAATTGATTTTAGTCTCCATAGACGATTGTTGAATTTGGTGTAACTGGAAACCAAACATCCTTAAAATATGAAGGAATTGATTCAAGGCATAGGAATCGATTTTCGTCCAACCACACTGCTAGGAGTGTACATGAGATGGGTTGGTCAGGTTGAATCAAACTTGAATCCAAGGTTGTTTTTAGATTGAAATCAATGTTTAGAAGCGACATGACCTTGATAATAACAACATAGGACCCAACAAACCTTCAACCAACATATGAGGATTTGACATTATACATATTAAAGTTATGAAATTTTACAAGTAATAAATAAAATTTAAGAAATATTTTTATCATATATATTTCAAAACAAATCATATTATTTATTAATATAAAAATAATATCAAATTATATAAAATATATTAATTGAACTATAAATTCTTGTAATTTATTACAAATTATTATAAAAAATATATATCATCATAAGCTTATTCGTTTAAGGAGTTAAAAATCAGAAATATAATCCAAACTAAGTTCAAAAAATGTATCAAATCAAATTTTAAGATCAGATCCTAATAAACTTTGGTAAAGCAAATGGGTGGCCCAAGACATGTTGTGAAAACCCGTCCAACCCAGGATGTGAACACCCCTGCCCAACGCAAATCCCAACACACTCTGTACATCTTATGGATCCCATCTTATCCGCTTTAAAAAAAAATTGAGATACCTTATTCGGAACACCGGCATATTTTTACTACATGGGTTGAAGAAAGGAGAGCGATAAATGATAACGAAGTTGAATTAACAAAAGTTAAGGAGTGGGCGACACAGATATAGGGTGTTATACTGTTATACAAAAGACAACAGTCATGCACTATTCATACACTTAGATAAGAAAAAAAAAAATTTAAGCACATTTGTGCTCTAATAGAATGTGAAAAATGTTATTCTGCCATCAAAACAAAACAAGTGATCCACCTCTTGATCATCTTCATCTCTCTCCGTTCTCTCAGTCCATCCATGATCTACCCATCATCCATCAGTACGTGAGAAAAACCAGGAAATGAAAAGACTACAGCAGAATTTATAGCCACGATAATACGAGATTTACCATTATATTCAAAGTGAACATCTATGTACAATAGGTTTTAATTATAATCACAAAAAACCCACTAGCACTTTGACGGTTCCTATTTGCTTTGCACCTACCATACACAAAAGATTACAGCATTTATAAAATAGTACAGGTAAATTGGCATTCTGGGTAGTTTTGGTTTGCTATTTTTGCGATTTGGTTGGTGAGGAACCTCATAAGAGGAAAGAAAGGCTCACCGTCCACCTTCCAAGAATATTCTGGAACATACTAGCTAGGTAAAATTCAACACCAAGAACCTAAATTTGAGCCCATGGTATTTTGTCACATGTACAGATTTATAGCTTAATAGTATGTTTCTTATAGACAACTCACTTTCACCAGCTGTACTTGTACTGCCTTATACTGCATATGCTAGTGCCCTTTCTCCTCCATTCCTATAGTTTGGAGTGCATTTGACTCAATCTCGCTCAAACAATTAAATCCAAAATCATGAATACCAAAGTCTTGACAGTCCAATAACCAAGCACAAGTATCCTCCCAAGATGACAGGCCCATGTCATTATTATTAGTATTACTATTATCTGATTTAGGTGTACTGTCCCATAATGCATCAATCAGTGGAGTTTCATCCAGCCACAAGCTGTTCATTAGAGATTCATCACTGCAAATACTATCAAGCAAAAGGGACTCTTCCCCTGAAGAATTTTCAGCTGGGGATGAACTCGAGTTCTCCTGTGAGTTGAGAAGAACCCCATCAGTTTCCTTTACCTCATGGTCAGAGCCAGGTTGTGGCAAATGCTCTGCTGGGGTTGAACTATCCTTGGATGAAACTTGTTTATAGAGAGGTTCATGAGAAACAGGATCAATACCCATCTTAAGGAGCTTTTTCTTGATGTGGGTGTTCCAGTGATTTTTAATCTCATTGTCTGTCCTTCCTGGTAATCTGGAAGCAATCTTGGACCACCTGAGACAGAGAAACTACAGCAATCAATCAAATATAAAAACCATGAGTTAAGTCGAAGGATTTCAAGATAGGCTTGATGTATGTGGGGGTCTTTCTTGGTCGCTAAGTATATTGATATCAAATTAAGCGTGTAGATGGCTTTAAGTAAGATATTCTTCTACTGAGCTAGTGTCATCTTTTAAGCTGTAATCAATGAGAATATGTCATCATTATTCTTCACCAAACGATCATCTCCAATTTAATATCATTTTCGCATTACCCAAAGAGAACGCAATTGTGCAGGCCGATAAAGTACCTTTTAAGTAATATATAATTGTATAATATACGTATATGTATAGCAAGACTTGTATGATGGCCATTATTTTTCGTTTTATGATGCTTATAGTTCAGCTTTTCAAATTTTATCCAATAATACCATTTAGATTGCATACCATGCATTTCCGAACATTTCATCTGCTGAATATTTATAAATGAACTTTGCCTCAGGTTGCGTTGCTCAAAACATGACTTCAAATGCAGTACCTTTTTCAACATTACATATGGTTTATAAATGACTTCCAACGTAGTGTTTGAATTAAAACATGTTTCAAGGAGAAAAAAACCCAAACTAAAGAGCACGGGTCAGTGTGGACCATGCTCTAAACAAAAGTCAATGCATGAAGCTGAGCTTGTGGTGAAGAATGAATAATAACCTGTTGCCAAGACGGGCATGGAGATCAATAACAAGCTGCTCTTCTGCTTCAGTGAGGAGCCCTCTCTTCAAGTCAGGGCGAAGATAATTGGTCCAACGAAGACGGCAACTCTTGCCGCAACGCCTAAGGCCAGCAAGCTTTGGCACAGCACGCCAACAGCACTGGCCATTGGTGAGAATGAAGTTGATGAGCTTCTTGTCTTCCTCAGCAGTCCATGGACCTTTCTTCACCCCAAGTTTGTCACAGCAAGGTTGCCTCCCCATACCACTAAACACAAAACGCCACCACCACTAGCCACCTAACCAATACAACTAAAGCCTTCAACACTAATGCAAAAGTCTCTCACCAAAACTTTAGCTTGCAATGACCCAAAAGCCCCACACCACACCCACCTATATATAACAACGCCCCCCTCATTTTCCAGCCTAATTATTATATGATATATTAAAAGAAAAAAATGCACCCATACAAGACTCAAAAGAAGGCAGAGAGAGAAATTGGGGAGAAATTGAGGGTCCACCAATGGGTTGTGAAAGGTACACTGGAACTAATATTTGGGATGTTCTCGTGTTTAAAATTGGTGACGCTGAAAGATGGATGGGTGACCCATAGGCAGAGCTACATGTAATCATCTAAAAAATTTTACTCAAAAAATTATAATAATGCTGTAAAATGATTGATCTTTTCTCCAATTCTCCTTTACAAATCCACTGTCCTGATTTCAATCTTACTCAACCATTTCGTCATCACCACGTTTACATGTCCTTATCAGCAGTAGATTATGATAGAGTGCAGATGATTGTTACAAGACTTTGGTCCGGATGAGCAAGATGACCGTTTGATGTAGTGAATATGAAACTATAGCTATTATTTGATGTGCACAAAGAAGGGTTGATCTAACACTGTAAAATCATCATATATCTATACTAGCACTTAATTTGAAATCGTTGAAACATTCAGAGATCTTTATCTCTTTGACATTTCATGTCATTATATTCAGGAATAGACAACGATCTCTAGAGTTTCAGAAGCCACAATTTTGATTTTCCCCTCATTTCCACCTCACAATTATAATAAGTTCCAAGTGACGTACGTTTTCCCGCGACGCTCACTGACTACCAGCATATCATTAATGCAATCTGTGGAAAGCTTCAGACACATGAAAATGCCTAACACATAGAAGTATGACCGAAGGGTTAACAAAAAAATGTACGAGATCAATCATACAGTGTTCACAAGGAATATGAGATCCGGTTCTGTAAAAGGAGTTATTATACAGATACTAGCTAGCTAGTATATATGCGTTTACACTATTCAACGGCTGCACGGCTAATTCAAGCAAAATACAATACAAATGATATTGCATTTATTATCAATTATATCAAAGCTTCGCCCCATAATTATACTGCAACATAATCGCACTCATGTATTTTAAGTATGGCTATACCAAATAACAAGGCTATGAATTGCTAGATTCTCTGTTGTACTTGAATACATTTTCTATCAAATGATGATAATCCATCGTATCCGATTGAATTTGTGTCATTGAGTGTGTATGGATTAGCCTATTTTACTTATCACATACCAGACACCAATTCCTTAGAACTATATTTGGATATATCTATCAGTTTGGGTTTTAAATTAAATTTTATAAGATTGTAAAATTTTATACTACAAATCTTTCCCTCTTCTTCTTCTTCTTCAAAATTCAAACTGCCATACCCTTAGAGGAAACCTCAGACACGAACCAATAAAAGTTTAGAAATGAAGTAAATGTGTTTGGTGCCTTGGGAAATTACGTGGTCCACTTTTCAAGTCCCATTTATGAAGAAACTGTATCTGCACAACCTAGCATCTGCTTGCTTAACCATATCGTAATGAAATTAGCAAAAGACGAAACCAATAGTGATAGTTACATCAAACACCTTATAATTTCTTGCCAATCTATCCATATCGTAATGAAATTAGCAAAAGACGAAACGAATAGTGATAGTTGCATCAAACACCTTGTAATTTCTTGCCAATCTATCAATAGTAATGCGTATCTTTAACCTCGGCTAGGAAAATCTTTGGAAATCCTTCCAAAGCCCAGCTACAAATTAATTACGAACTGTAGTCTCGTTTTATTTAATATCAACATATTATCTTACCTAGCTACGTATGATATACAGCTGGATATCTAGCGTTTAATATTTAAAAAAAAAAAAAAAAGCAGCGGAATTAATAAACCCTTTATTCCTGTTATATATGCTAGCTATATCAATCACTCTAAAGTTGGACCAGTATAATAAGGACGCGTGCATGTCTTGGTAAAATTTAACCACGAACCAAAGAAGCAAGTTGTCTTACGCCTAATTAAATCTAGATTGTCCTGTTCTCAGATCAGCATGGTCAGCGAAAACATTGGTTGAACAAAGCATTCAAATACGTATCCTTTTTGGCACAGAAACGGGGGTAGAGTGCTTTCTAACCTTTATCCTTAACCATGAAAGAAAATGAATGACATAGGTAGAAGCAAATTAAAACAAAGTTGGCAAGGTTATCAACAAGGCTAAGAGCAAGGGCAGAGGCCAACATCTTCATTCCGTGCGAAGGTGATCATATCATAGTCAAATATTTTGTCAAACAACTTTGGGATCGTGATGTATACATTTCCTTCTGATGGATCTATCATGCGACTCTTTAATATAACATTTTATTACATGGCACCTACAGGATGGGGGTAGGTGCTAACCCCAATTTTTGGTCTTTGACTTGCATACCTTCTTGTTTATTGTGGAAACGGTTTGGGGTATTCCTCCCCTGCATCTAAGCTTCACACTTCAGGACTTTAATTAGGTACATAAAAAATTATAAAACTTATTTTTAACAAGCGGAACATGAGCTATGTTACAGAATGAGAATTATTTATTACTTATTAGAATTGTTGTAAGAATTTGACGAGTGTTAGGAAGAGTGATTGAACGAGTCGAAAAGGAATAAAGATTACTCATCTATTCAAAGATGAAAAATAAAGTCATATCATTTTAACAAAAATTCTGACAACCAAATTGGAACTATTTACTATTTTTCATGAAAGAGTAATAAAATCTATGTGATTTGGGATTAAATATTGTAAGTAAGGTTGTATTTGAATTTTTTTATTTAATTTTTGTACATTAGTATTTTAAAAAAATTAACACGAACATTCAATTATGTATGATCATATAAATAAAAGAGCTCAATCATTCACTATATTGAAAGTCTTACAAATAAAAATATATGATTGAATAACAATATCAAAGTTAAACTTTTTTTTTCCCGTTTTGTAAAAGGTTTGAAAAGAGGAGGTTGTACACATTTTAAGGTTAAGGCAAGCCAAATAGCACATGACTACGTAAAACAAAGGAAAGTAAAAAACTTCTTGGATAGTTTAATCATTAAAAACAATTCATTTAGTATTACCTTAATGTAAGTATCCCAAGTGATACTTAACCAAAATCGTATTCATGCACTATGTTGACTTGCAAGGCACTATATATAATTTTATTTACTTGTGTCATTGTCTAGAATTTTTAGGAATCATATATACATACTCTTTCTCCATAAGTAGGAAAGAAAAAAAATAAAAATAAAAATAAAAAGTGATCTAATGCACGAGGCTCTTACCTGATGGGGTTTAGAGATGGAAATGTACGCAACCATACTCCCGTTTTGTGGAGAAAGTTTACAAGATTTGATTTGAATTCTATTTAGAATAATGAGGCAACCTTACCGTTATTCTAAGGCATAAAGAAGAAAAAAAAAATATGATGGCTAATCTTCAGTTCTGATATAATATGAGCTTGTTTGGATGCATTTTTTGATAAAAAAAAAAATCTTTTTGTAATTTTTGATATGTTTAGGTAATTTTTTGAAGTAAAAGCAAAATCATAAAAAAGATCTTTTTGGAGAAGCTATAATTTATATCTTCTGAAAAAAGATATTTTTTATAACATAAAAAATATATTTGGTAATAAATAAAGATATTTTAATATTACATCCAAATATAAATTTCAATTACATCTAAATATAAAGCATCTTTTACTTCTATAAAAGATCTTTTTAAAATAGATTATTTAAAAAAAAATCTTTGTTAAGAAGTGCATCCAAATGATCTCTATATTTTATGCAGCTAAGCAATAAGAAGCTCCAGATTCTGAACAATTAGTGCTTTTCCCCATAAACCTTCAATATATAGTGTTTATTAAACTACAATCAATTTGGCTCAAGACAGAATAATCTATTAGGTAAAGCAATTCTATATATCTACAAGATTGGAATCCAAGACAAGAAGATTTTATTTACGAAAAATAAATATCAAACCACTTGAATTACCAAACGTTAATCAACAATTATATATAATGAAAATGCAAAACAATCCCCTTCACTTTTAAGGGCTCATTTGGTTTAGATTTTGATAAAATTGCTTCTAAAATAATTGATATTGAAGGAATTGATTTTAAAATAATTGATTTTGAAAAAAATAATTTGTGTTTGGGAAAGATTTTAAAAAAGTGAGTTTAGAAGAATTGATGTGAGATAAAAAAAATAAAAAATAAAAGAAAGTGAAACACTTCTTCTAAAAGCAAAATACCAAACCAAACACTTTCATTTTTTCTCAACTGAACCTTTTCCATTGCAATGGGAAAATAGTGGCAAACCAAACAAGCAATAAGTCTTTGACAAATCATTTCAATGTGGTTATAAGCTGGGAATTGCTATTTGTATGGAAAAAAATAGTACAAATGAGGTGGATTTACTTAAATAGCTACTTCTTAATTAAATAAATATAAAAATAATATACTATAAAATTGGTACATTTCTCAAAATTTTATTTTCCCCGTAGTTCGTAAATTAGTGTTGAAATAGCTTTACCCTACAGTGAGTTGACCTATTAAGGGACAAAAAAAATTCCATTTAAAATTTCATAAATGTAAAACTCTAACTGAAAAATACTAATACCGATTATCACTTATTTAACTTGTGAACAAATTTGATGAATAAAAAAGACAGTGCTGAATTTTCTACGTGATTAGCCCACATCCTTTACTTCTCTTTTAATATTTGCAAATGATGGTAGGGACTATCAGCTATATGTTGGCAGTACAAAAATAGTGATAAATGTGAATTTTAAAAATGCAAAATTGTGTATGAAACAAATCAAGATTAAATCTAGTTATTTGCACTTTAACCTTAGTATTGCCAAACCAAGTGAGACAATGTTCAAAATACACGGACTGGCAGAGTACTCATTATGGAAGTTAGGTACAAAGACGTAGGGTGATATGCAGCAATGATGTATAAGCTAATTATGGTTGGCATTGCTTGCAAGTTGGAGCTGTCTGTACTGTAGCAGTTGTAAGTTCATTATCAGGTTCACGACGACAACGGTTCCCAAACACCCTTCACAATTCTAC
This sequence comes from Dalbergia oliveri, assembly GCA_030441495.1. Taxonomy (NCBI): domain Eukaryota; kingdom Viridiplantae; phylum Streptophyta; class Magnoliopsida; order Fabales; family Fabaceae; genus Dalbergia; species Dalbergia oliveri. The sequence goes on along the minus strand of JAMLFY010000004.1, from coordinate 13,592,825 downwards.
TTCCTTCTCTGATTTTCCTTCGGCACACTGATTCTCTTCCAAATTACAAGATATAAAATTTTAAATATTTATGAACAATATCTGTGAAAACGCATCGCAAACAATTTAAAGCAATGATATATAATATAAAATTGCTATAGAAATAAACTAAATTTATGGTGAACTAATAAGAAACAATTAGTGGAATAGTAGGAAGACTAATCGAAATTTGGACCAAATATGTTAAGGAATGATTTGATTATCCCATGGTCCATAATCCATTAATCACTCATTATTTCTTAAAGTAATTCCATAAAGTATTACAAAGTATTGACTTTGCAAAAATGTCTAAAAAGTATAATCATCAAAATGTTTAATGTTTGAATGTGATTGCGAATATTTTGATTTAATCATTATTGTTTATTAGTGACTGAAGTTTTTTTGCAAAATTATTAAGATCTGATTTGTAGTTTAAATAATAACATGAATTTAATAAAAGTATTTTCTTTTATAAAATTGGATAAATTGAATGCATGCCTCCTAAACTAGGTAATTTTTTCTCAAATATTTTTACACAACAGATTGAAAATGAGTCTTGATAGATTTTGATACTTAAAATAAAAATATCATTTTATAGAAAATAAAGAAGTTTTTTACCTAAAATTTAGGAAATAAATCATTTGTAACTTATTGATCCAATGATAAAATTAATTTACTTAATTACTTTTTTGATAGTGATCATCTTCATTTCTAGATCCAGAATATTAATAATCTAACAAGTTGAATTTGAATTTTTAAATGTTTGTTTTGCTTACACTTTTTCCCACTACAAAATGAAAGAAAGTATTTCTCAATGCACTTTTTTTAAAGTAACAAAATTATTATTTCTCCCTAAAATTCTTTTGGCTTTCAAACAAACATGCTCTTATTATATAAGTTAACCTTTTTTTTTTTAACTAAAATTTAGGAAATAAGAGGTGGAGATAAAGTTAAACTGTAATCTCTTATAACTTATAGTGATGTGTAGAAACTTTTATTAGACTATGGACTCACTTGATATTTTTATATTTACGTCCAAGAGATCTAATGATTAATGTATCAAGTTGAAAATTGAAACAAAAAACAGAGTCGTCCTTTTTTTTTTCGTTCGACTTATGCTGTAATCCTTTAACACTCAGTGGGCATTTACTATACCAAAATGTGCATTTACTATATCCATGACCGTAAGTGTTGATAAAGAGTCCCCAGCCTATTTTATCTAGGGGTGGTTAAACGGATTTCTCGGATTTTACATTTAACTATTTTTTTTATGGGAGTTTACACTTTAACCCAAATAACTAAAATGAATTCACTCATCATGCTTTTATGGCTAATCATGGTGGGTTGGATAGATTAGTAACATAGATTTAAAACTAACCAAAATTGGGCTCCCGTTTTATTGTAAGCTTGTGCAAGGGTGGTCAAAAGATGGTGATATGATTTGGATCAACCCTAATTCTATTTGACTTTTTGGAAAAAAAAAAAAGATTTGTCCACTAATATTTGTTGTTTTTACCACTCCTTTCATTTACTTGTAATCATCTTTAAAAGAAATTATCTTAAATCTCATCTAAAAAAAAATTAACTTTATCATCATTTTCCATTTCCTCAACTAATTATGAAAGAGAAAAGATTATTTAATTTTTCATTTTCCTATTGCATGAAAATAACAAGTCTGAGACGCACAAGTAAAATCAAAATAGTAAACATTAGGCTTGGCCATTTTTGGGTCCTTCGGCCAAAAAAAAAAAAAACCAAATTATTCGGCCACAAGCAGCCTATGGGCTAATTTTTTTCTTGTTCATTTTTTTAAGTTGTATAGTTCATAAAATGTTAATGAAAAATATTTTTTATTTTATTATAATGGATTAAAAAATAAACTATTTGAAAGTAGTGTTATTATTCTTGCTTTATTTGTGAGAATGATAAATAAAATTTGATTTTTATTTGATAACTAAATTTCAATGACTTAATTTGATGCAATAAGTAAATTAAAATAATATATATATATATATATATATATCATATATTGTATTATTTGTTTTTATTTTAAGTTTTAAAAAAATAGATTAAAAAGTTTAAATGTAAGTATTTATAGCTCATATATATAATTTATTATTTAATAAAAATTAATGTTAAGTTCAACTGGAGTACTTGGCCAAAGGTGGGCCAAATAAGTGGTATGAATTTCATTTTCTCCTATTTCTTCAGCCTAGACAACATATTTTTTTGAGCTTTGAGTTGCCATAAGGCTTAACCCATTTCGACGGCTTTACGCACAACTAAGATTTGTGACAACTAACATGGTGACTGAACATGCTCAAGGCCTATGGACCAAGTTTCATTGTGGTCTCTATTCCAAATCTTGATGGCAATTCCAAATGGTCAAGTGATAGAGTCAGCCTGCATTTGTGTCTTTTGCTTAGTTTTTTTTTTCTATATTTATTTTCATGTTATCTAGACTTTTTCATGTGCATTGTTTTGTTTTGTGTTGTTACACTTTCTTTTGAGATCTTTATGTTTCTTTCTCTGTGTGGCATTCGTGCTACCTTTCCACCTTTATTTGACTTGAAAAATTAAAGAAAAATTAAATAAAGTAAGTTATTTTTCTTATTTAATTTATAATCTATAGTTAAATTTATTTACACAATAAAATACAATTATAATTTTGTTACAAGTAAAATTAAAATACAATTATAAGTCTAATGTATGCTTACACTATATTGTAACGCTATGAATGATCATTAAAAGCTATGTATTCAACTATGTTATATTGTAACGCTTGGATGATCATGGTGCATTAATTCCTTAAAGACAGCAATGAAGTCGAAGTGCATTGGTCATTGATGGATAAATAAAAAGTTTTTTGAATTCAAGTGAATTGTTGTATGCCAAAGAGATAGTCTTGGAACCCATTCCTCACCCTCAAAGGAAGTTTGGAACTTCTGAAATTGAAGGATGAAATCAAGCCATGAACGGTCATGAAACTGGTTATTCAAGGAATCAATTTACTCAGATTGGGTATCTTCAAAATTCAAATAGGTTTTTATCAAACTGACTCACTAGTTTTAATAAGACCAAGTCATTTTTTTTTGTTTTTTTCCATAGAATTAATTTTCAAACCATACTTAATAAAATAATTGACTTATGAAAAAATACAATAACTTTGTTTGTATTGTCATAACTTATGAGTTTGTGATGTAAAACTTTGTGAATTTGATATGTAATTATGTTTTGACTTGTGATTGATTGTGAAATATGACAATATTTAGGAATTTATGTTATTTATTTATATATTTGGTATTTTCAAATTATTAATTAGTGTAAATGTATTATAATTTTATTTAATTTTTATACAATTTTTATACAATTTCATTAAAATTTAATTACACAATAAACAGACAATTGACCAAAAAAAAACCAAGTCTATCAACTATGCCAACAAGAATAACTAGTTGAAGTTTCTTGACAATATTTTCTTAACAACCTCAAGACAATTTTCAAACTCAAAAAAAGATTTTTTTAATATATTTTATTTTTCATAAAATTACTTATTTGGATAAAATTATTAAGACAATTTTTTTACTAATCTAATTACTTTAATTTTTATTTGAGTATATATATATTCTCGAAAAAAATCGAATAAAATAGTTCAAAATCTTCATTTTAATTTAGCGTATATCTTTATAATGATAGAATAGTGTTAATGTTACTATCTCGCCAAAGACCTCTCTCTCGTATTAAAATTAAATTATACAGCTGAAAGTGATTAATGTATTAACTTAAGACAGTAATTACGTAATAAGCGTGTAACGCAGTCGTCATTAAGACAAACATTACTCAAAGTACATACTAACCTCATGAACTGATTGTCATCGAAGACCAGCATGACTAATTAATTATTAATTAATTAAATAAACTGACGAACTTTTGATCCTATTATCTTTTTTTTGTGTGTTAGTGACTTGGTGCAACCTCGTGTGGTCCTGTGCGCGCTTGAGAAGGGTTCTCATTTGTTCTTTCAACACATTAAAAAGCATTCGATTACAGTTTGGACCGAAAAGTCCAAAATTTCAACAGCGCAATCTTTGGTGTGACAACGAGGGGGCATTTCCAAGAGACTTCTTATGTGTACATTTTTCACTTGGCATTCATGACACGATGACTTTTACAGCTCAAGTACGGATACATTTTTCTTCACTCATGAATTGGGAATGATGAATGAAAATTTAGAGCACAAGCCAAGAGAAGGAGTCAAGTGTAAACTACTTGACCAAATAGCTAGGAGTATCAGTCACCATTTCCCAAATTAATTGATGCGTACCCAACGAATTCCTGTGTGCAAGATGAACAGCTGCGGTCCAAAAATTCTCTTTAAGTTCAAACCTAAGTTGAATCCAATAATCAATCAATAAGTCGTTCACACTTCACACTGCCATCGTGCCATTCCCTACGTCACAGAGTCAACACACTTGCAATACAATACACGTACGTATTCGGCTGAGGCTGCTGCTCGGCGGTGAATGCCAAGTATCCAATTTCCTTGGTGGACTTGGAGAAGGGCCTGCCGCGGTGACATTGCCAAATGCCAAGACCGACGGCTCACCTACAGCTAGATATTCAAAGGATTAGCATCAGAGAGAGAGAGAGGAGACAGCCCAAAAGCATAAAAATGATGGCTCAAGTGAAAACTCTTCTCCAACCCAGGTTGTGAGTGGCTTGTCAATGGGCGAATTCTATTGCCGCTATTGATGATTTCGTGACTATATGGTCACTAAATTTTGACCATTGATAAATTGTAATTGGGGTTAAGAATAATTTTTCAGGGTTAATTAATTATATTTTTGTTACAAAAAAACATAAGCAATATGAATTGGGGATGAATTTTTCACGGAGTTTGTAGTGTAGTGTCATTGTGGTAGGGCTTAGCTTACAAAGAAAAATGTTGGCTTAGTAACAGTTTGTTGGATTTCAAACAAATATTCTGCTAAGACACTCATGTGCATTTCTCCCAATCAGGAGGAGAAAAGACAAAAAATTCATATCCTGAATCAAAATTAGAAAAAAATCATAATTTAATTACTGAAAACTTTTGAAATAAAAAGAAAGATTCTACTGGATGGAGGTTGAATGAAGTAGAACACATAGATATGAGATTAAATACTGCTAAGTATAAAGGGATAACTTCCAGAAGAAAAGTGATTTATGAAAATTTCCTTTTACATAAGTAACTGGAGATTTTTATTGGATTTGAGTTAGCAATTGGAAAATTTAGCAATTGAAAAAGTAGAAGAGAACATAGTGTATAATATTTTCTTAAGATATGATTTACATGATTTGTTCTGGAGCGAAATTGGAATGGATTAGAAAAGTGGAGACAATGAATGAATTAGAGCACTTCATTATTTAGGTATTTTCCCTTCATCTTTAATTAGGCCCAATTTGGAGGGAAAGAAAGTTAAGAAGAATAGATATAATTGGATAGAATAAACTAAATAAAGTTATTCTATCTATTTCAATTTGAATTATTCACAATAAAGCAAGGTGAAATACGCCACTTACCAATCCTATCAATCCAAACATATACCTTTAATGTATCTTCATCAATGCTAATTACCGTAGTATAGAAGCTGGTTTTCTTAGAGTAAAGCACGAGTGCTTGCTTCATATATGAACATAAAAATATAAACAATTTTGCTCTTGCCACACATGTAATATATTTAGGTAATTGAAAGAACTAGTATACAGATTCATTCAAATATACAAAAAATTAATAAAATACTCATAAACAGAACATGGGCATACATTACTGGATTGGATTGTACTTTATGACCACCCAGTTAAAACATTATTCTCTTTATCATGTGTTTTGTGTGGTAAGAGTTATGGTATATCATTAGTTTCCTTGGTTATATTGCTCATATACCTATTCCACCAGATTTTACCAATTGACTGTCCCTATATATGATCTACCTTTCAAACATCAAGACATGTTTCAAGCTTAGTTTCAATAATATCAATAATGCTTAAAGCAAATAAGAAGGAAACCATAACCATTTATATTTTATCGATAAATGCTGACACTTTGTCTGGAACAATTACAATGAAAAAAACATTATTAAGTATTGACTCCAATAGAAGTAGGGATTATCAAAGGGTAAACTGAGGGCTTCCAAATTACAGAGCCAACCCCAAAATAGTAGAATGAATGAGAGCTTGGTGGTGCGACACTGCCTGCACCTCCTTCCTCCCCTCCAGCTGTTGCTGCAAAGGGTAAAAACAGAGTTTTACACTTTTATGTGGAAACAACACTTCGTCAGTTACGATAGCTGTGTAATTCTGAGAACACTTTGTAATTTGTGAGTACAACACACCTATTGCCCATCAAATCAACTTTTAAGCCATTACTTTGATTTCATTGCAACGTTTCTTTTATAAATTAAACATGATTATACTATGTGTATAAAAAATAAAAATCATTATACTTATGACAAGGGAGAGGGCAAGTTTGACGGTGGCAAGATTTTTTGGCCGATATAAGACCCATTTGGTTAAACTTCAAAAAAGTTTTTTTTCAAAGTTAGAAGCAGAATTAGAAGCGAAAGTCGAAGCAAACGTAAAACTATAAATTTGTTTTATATAATTATAAAAGTACTTTTTTTATAAAATTACAGTCGATAACATGACAATTCAAGTGTCAAGAGATATGTTTAGATAAAAAAAATATTTTGTACATAATAAATATTTTTTTCAAAATATAATTAATTCATATACCTTATGTTTAATTTAAAATTATTTAACTAATGTATAATCAATAAAAATTAAGGTTAATAATATTTTAATAAACTTGTCCTAGATTTGTAGATAGATCTATTATTATTATTGTTGTTGTTGTTGTTTTATGGAATATCTGCATTTATATAGTTTTTAATATAAAAAAAAGATATATTTCTGTTATGATTTTGAAAAAATATATGTCAAGAATATTTTCAAAAATATAATTAATTAACTCATTTGTTATGCAATTATTTTCTCTCTATTTGGTTATGAGAGAAAAGCAGCTCTAAAAAAACAAAAAGTAAGGGCATGATTGGTTTCAGAAAATTATTTTCAGTTTTTATTTTTTATTTTTAATTGATTTTTTGTTTTGAAATTTTGTAAAAAAAAAGGTGTAAAATTAGAAATGGAAATAAAAAACTAGAATATGTAGCTCTTACTATTTTCTTTATAAAGTATTGAAAAATAAAAAATTAACTAAAAACAAAAAATAAAGAAAAAATGTTATTCAAAACCAATCAGACCCTAATTATTCTTTCTTTTCTCGAGAAACACAACACAAAACACTAGAAATTTCAGAAGTAATTTTTCTCTAAAAAAATATATTTCTACCCTCAAGAAACAACCAAACGCATCCATATAATTCAAACCTCAAACTACTGCATTGTTTCTTTCTTTCTTTACCACACAAAATTCTTTCTTTTCCTTTCTCGGGGTTATTAGCAAAACACAAAAAATGCTTTCATTATTTCGAGTAGGAAATAACGAAGCAACTATGGTGCATGATGCATCTGTTGTCAGCTAAGTTATTGCTGCTGAATGTCGTTCATGAATAATCAAAAAGAAATAAAATTGCAGAAGCTTGTTACCTGCGGGTTGCACCGGCGACGGCGGTGGTGAAATAGCGGCTGATTTTTTTTTAAATTAAAAAAATAATAAATAAGTTCCAGGTTAGATCAACAATGTATTCACATCAAATTAAGTAAGTACACATTAATAAAGTTGTGATTTTGTGAACAAAGATAACCAAAGACCCGAGTCACAAGTTTGTTTGCTCAAAATGGACTATAACAAAACGGGATGGTAACCAGAAAGTCATTCAGTAGCAACAACAAATATTTAAAAAAAAAGAAAAGAGATTTTGAGCAACATGATAGCCTTTCAACACCCTCTAAGGAATAAAAAAGACAAGTCTTGTATTGAAAAGTAAAATATTTAAGTTTTAATCCATTCGACCAACTAAAGGTCTAAAAACTTTATAAACAAAAAAAATCTTAATCTGTACCTTGTTAAAATTGACAAGGTATTAATCAGAAACTGTAAGAATTTGCAAGAGAATAATAAGGTGAGAACATACTAAAAGAAAATCTGTCCCCTGTGACAACTCAATAAATTTAGCAATCTACAACAAATGATAAAAATAAAAACAAAAAAATTGAATTAATGTTTTCCCATTCTAACAAAAAGAAAAAAGTGAGCAAGAACACAATATTCAAATTTAAAGATTAAAAAATATACCTTCGCAGATGGTGATATTGATTGTAACACCACAGTAGTGGCCGAATTGGATAGCCTGAGTGATATTAAGACCAAAGGCCTCAAGTGTACCAGGAGTTAATAGAAATTTGCAAAAACAAGTTAGCTGGGTTGCGACTAAATCTTTGATTGGATTGCAGCAAGACTTGGGTGGGTTAGTAGAGTTCGTGTAGTCCAAGCATGGAGATATCTCCTCAGCGCAAGGAGGGATGATTTGCGCCTCTGCAAGGCTAATGACAGCAATGAAGACCAAAGCCATCATCATAGTATGGACATGCCACAACGATCCATTTTTGTTATAATATTTCTCTCTTTGAATATAAGTAAATTGAAGAACCTTTCCGATTATATTGTCTTGTAGATTCTTTTAAATCTCTTATTGCAATTTTAGTAGTGCTTTATTTATAGTTCCTACGGGCTATTGGAGAGGTCGATTTCACCTTCAATAGTGACTAATCAATAACAAAAATGAGATGTCAGCCCTCAATCCGCCCAATCATGTCCTTATTTTAAAATAAAAAAGTAGGGTTTGCAAAATCTTATTTGGTATTTAGAGTGCATATAACTGTAGTTTTGATATTCTTTTTTAAAATGAAAAAAATTTTAGCTAAATAAAAAAAAAATACACGTAGTAACTCTTAAAACATTTAAAAATGACATATAGTGTATAATAAACAAGAAATATGGGAAAGCTAAAAGAGACAATTACTTTAAAAATAAAGGAGGTTCACGTCCACACTCCTGAACCTGACCATATAATAAGATTGCCAAGATCCAAATTTAATAATTTGAAGAAGATTGTAATGCAAACATGCACAGCTGTGCTAATTACCATTCTGAAAATGAAATGATTCTTTCGTTTGCTCCTAGTGATTCATTATCCACCCCACTTGCTGCTTATCAAGCCTATATAAAATTAAGGTTTTTCAAATAAGTGCTCTACGGGACTAGTTTCGACGTGCATGCCAACGAGAAATTTTTGTCTACTAAACTTTTTCTTTTCTTGAATGTTTTGAAACTTGTTTATGAACATTTATCCTCTTTGGCTGATAGTTGAATGGAATCGGAAGGTATTTCAAATTTCTACAGGTCATACCGGTGGAAATCAAATTGGTGATAATATAAATCTGCTATAGATTAATTGCACGAGTACAGAAGCATCTTTAATTTATGTTTATGGCTAGCTTAACAATAGTCCGAGAGAACATTTCCTCACAAATCAATTGGGGGAAAAAAGAAAAAAGCAGAAATTGGCTGGTTAGGAAACCCAGAATAGAAAGGAAGGGCTAACACATTTCAATATAGAGACATCATTATCTGCTAGCTAGCAATAAACTAACATTTATTTTAAAATATAAACACCTAAATCGAAATCATCATGCACAAAGATAGCAAAGTTAATATGCCAATGCCACTCTGTTAGCCTCCCTAACGCAATGAAAAATCTTCACCAGCTAGTGTCTGTCTTATTTTTAATTTTAATACACAAATAATGGGATTATAAAAACATTACAAGGCAGGTTTGACAGAAATAGTGGATATAAGATTATGATAAACTGAAAGGGTACATGGTTGGGTTAAGTAATTGAAATTTTATATGTGATCATTGCTGATCGTTTTCAAATCGCAATAATATAAATCTTCTAGTTAACCCACGCCTTGTCCTGTTGCTTTATGCCATTCGCTAGCGTCCAACTTATACCACTTTCCCTTCAGGGCATCTCGCTTTCTATTTTTTCAGAAAAAGTTGCGTACGCATTCAACTTCATAGTATTAAATACAGATAACGGATAGATTTTTAAGTAATTAATTTTAAATTAAGAAAAAAATATTCTTCGTTTTATGCATAATGTAATACTTTGGTTTTGTGGATCAAGATCTAATTTTCAATTTTACTAATTTCTAATGAGATATTTAAGAAACTGATTAAAATATCAACTTATGAATAAAATAGAGTAATATTTTGATATATTAATGGTGTTTAAAAAATATATATTATCATGCAATCATATAGTATTAATAAATGAATTTAAATTTGATGCATTATCCAGGTTAAAAAAACATTATATAGACAACAATATATTCCACATTAATAAAAATATGTCTCATTCACCCTTCAAAAAAAATCCAAATAGAAACATTATTTATTAAATATTATGAATAATTTCTTTAATATAATTTTTTTACTTTCATTAAACATTTAAAATTAATCTGATTTTCAAGTATAAAAATATCAATGAAATATTTAAAACGATTAAAAAATTAAATGAATGAAATAATTATATGAATAATTTTGTCAAAAAAATTTCCCTTAATCATGAAAATAATAAATATAGTCATCAAGACATAAACTTAGTTCATTTGTCTGTTTATTAAAATCGAAGTTGTTAGCTACTATAATGGAATACGAACTGTCATTTTTGACAAAATTTACTAACTTTCATTTTTCTTGGATTCTTTAGATTACTTTAACCCAATGTATAGGAAAAGGTAATCTTGATTCAATTTGAACTTCAAATTTGAGTCTAAGGTACTCCTTACCCTTTTATTTTGGTCGTGAAGACACTCTTACCATTTTTTTTCAGACAATTTCATTAATTAATAAATAAAAGCCTGGATGAGGATACAAAAACCTTGATATAATATATAAAAAATTTATGTCAATAAAAAAAATATAAAAAAGTTTATTGACATCAAAGGTGCTCTTGCTTGTTTTCTGTCAGAAGATACTCTTACCCTTGTTTTTTGGTCCGGATCGAAACTCTTACCTCATAACCAATGAAAAGACAACCACATAAATCTTAGCAGGACTCTTGTTATTGTTACATTTTTGGGGCTCTTGGGCTCTTACATTTTAATAGAATGTGTTTTGCTTTTTTGGGTTTGGGAAGCATGAAGGGAAACCACGTTGAGGAGAGTACCTTGGCATGTGAGTATTATGAACAAATGGGCCAGCCCACTGTAGGAAAACCCAACCATAGGAAGAAACAAAGGCCGGAAGGGAGGGTCCAGTCCAGGCTTACACGGAACAAATTGAATTACCGTGTTACCCTTCCTTTGCGAAATTGCAATTTCTGGGTGGTAAGGTAACGGATAATGCACACCCTGATTGGGAAGGAGATCGAAGTCAATCATCATCAGAATGGCCGCGCTTAGCTTTGGCATCGCCACCAGTGTGTGAGTGCAGCTGTTGCTTCTCGTACTACAAGAACCAACTGGAGCCGTTGCACGCCTTCAAATACAATTTCATGTATTGGTTGGGTAACTAACTAGCACTAACTATGCCATCACTTCACTCTCCTCTTTGTTTTGTCTTTGTCTTGTCTTGTGTTTCAAGTGGCAGGCAGGCAGGCAACCCAACCTTATTAATTAAGTTGCTGTGTTGTGCGAAGGAAGGACCCGGAAGGCATCCTTGGACCGCCCCAAACCGGCCACATTGCTAGGCTCGAGTTCAAGCGACGCCTTGAGAGAGATGCCGAAGCTCGCGAAGCCTTCGACCGCCAAGTCCGTGAAGAGAAGGACCGCCGTCAAGCCCTTCGACAAGTAACCTTACCTCTTCATTCAATTCAACCATTCCCCTTTCTCTGCTCCTCTCCGCTTCTTCTTTCTTTCCCTTTTTATGCTTTTTTTTTTTTTCCCACTTAGTCTCGCGTTCCTCCCGATACTCCGCAAGAGCTGATTGAATACCTGCTTGACACCGAAGCTCAGGATATTGAATTTGAGATTGCCAGAATGAGACCTCGGTTTGTTTTTACTCTCTTCAATTATTTGTTTGTTTACCTGTTTAGCTGATTGGTACCGTGATCATATCGTGGTTTTGAGAACCAATAAGGTTCAGAGAAATCGGAAATGGAGAGAGAGTTTAGGGAGGGAGAGAGGAAGGAAGCAGAAGCATTCACAGCTGATACCATAATTGAAACATGTAAAATGATTCTTATCCTGAAAAACTGATTGTACAAGTTGTACAAGTATTTATTAAAGTGAGGTTGAGCAAGGGATCGATCTTATGTGCCACGTAGGGCAAAACAGAAAACTAACTACTAATTGCCTAACTGATTCATTAACTAACTTACTAACTAACTAACTAATCTATATAGGTTTACAGAAACTAGCTAACTGACTGACATAAATGACGTGTGATAAAAATGTCACCTTACAATTTATGACGATGCTTAGCTGCTAATGCTAGAGTCCTATTCCATTGTCTTCACTTTGTAAACTGTCAATTTAACTTAACATGCCTTAATTGATTATAAAACTCACACTTATGGAGAATTCCAGAGATCCTGTTTTGTCCTACTTCTTTATAATCCCTTGAGATTTGCTAGCCAAAATTGCTGATGTAACTTGTAATTCCTGTAGAATGAATGGGGAATTCTTTTCGCAACTAAAATCGGAGTTAGGACAACTTCGATTTGCGGTTACAAAAACACAGGTTCTTTGTCTCCTCTTAGTTATATTTTGATTGAATGAATCATGGTAGCGTCTGGCTGTTTTACTCTCATGGTTTTCTGCAGGCCATGGAGGACAGACTGATTGAGCTGGAAGCTCTAGAGAAAGCCATACAGGAAGGAACAGGTTTGTTAGAATATTCCCAAAGGAAGAAAAAAAGTGTTAGAATCAAAAGAAAGGAACAGTGCTTAACTACTATAAGCTCACTCCTTGCTCTTATTTTATTACAGAAGCCTATGATAAGATGCAAACTGAACTCATAAAGGCCAAGGCAAGCCTTACCAAAATCTTGACATCAAAGGATGTGAAAGCAACTGTAAGTCATGTTCCTCATTCTGTTGAATTCATTTGTGTTGATTTGTGTTGAACTCAATCTATTTTTTTTTTTTCAATGCAGTTACTGGAGATGGTTGAAACCAATGAAATTAATAAATCTTTGTTGGTCCTACTCGATGAAAACATAGCAAATGCACATAGGGGCAATCAGGTAATACCATTTGGGAATGCTTTCTTCTCTGGTTAACAGAATTCATGTGTCAAATTTTCTATATTGCGGCTGAACAATCCCTGCATCACTAAGTATTCTGCATTATGACATGACATGTTTACATATTATTTTCCTTGTTGCAGAAACAGGCTGCAGAATACATGGAGAAGCTCCGCGGGCTGTTCTCAAGTATATTACAGTTTAGTGTATATAGCACCTTTTTTCCTCCTTTATTGTTCACATATGTGCAAAATTGTGCTGTTGACAGCTGTATCAAATATGTTATACGAAAAACTCATGTTGTAGCAGATTTCTCCCTGTGATGTCATAAAAAACAATTGTCAATTTGGAATTAAGACTTATGGGTCTTTAGTTGCAAAGACGATGAAATTTAATTTTAAAATCACAAGATATACTTCATGCTCAGGATTGTTTAGTTTATTTATTTATTTATTTTTCACTTTGATTTGTTTCCTTCATGGCTTAATGTTCCCTGCAAAGATTAATGGATGAACCAAATATACTTTATTGACTTAATGTACTTCAGTGTCAATTAAATGGGTTTACATTGGGCACTTTATAATTTGGATTACAAGTATTTATTCCTTCAATCAAATCTAGTTTTAGAGCTTGAAACCGATAATAATATGCATAATTTAGGTCCAAGGCCGTTCCAATCCAGTTTTAGAGCTTAATGTCATGCTCAAATCTGGCTTTGTGACTATGTGATCTATACGTAGTTGTGCTATAATCATCTAGAGACTAGAATATTAAAAAAATGCATAACAATAATTGCATGTTAGGTAAATTTATGAGAAGAGTATTACTATTATAAAATGATAAAAAGTAAAATACTCTTTAGCAAAGCTATTGCTCAAATAAAAGAACAGCTCGTGTGAGTTCCAAAATTCGTATGTATTAACGAAGTTATGAAAGAAAATCATATTCCACATACCTGCCAGTGCCATATCATATGAATGCCATGAATGCCTTCTTATTTAGAATTCCATTGATGAATCCACTGCTTTCGGGTACATAAAGTTCAAGACAATGAGATATAGTCCATTCCAAGGCAATGAATCCACTGCTTGTCACAAGTCGTAGTTTTGCAGATGATTTGTCAAATAGAGGACTACTGACAGAAATTAATTCTTAGACTTTTTGCATCAGTGCAGTTTGATCTAGTTGAGCTAACGCTGTTTACCTTCTACTTAGATTTTCAAAGCTAATCTTAAAAACTTTTTACATTGCTTAGCTGCATTTGTCTCGAACCCAATTAGAAATAGATATATGCCGTGGACAGGACCTAGATGGCTAGATCAAGATATACAGAAGCATAGTACTTATTGATCCTTTGAATACATCGGATAAGATAGGATATTCCCAAGTTACTATAAAAACAGAATTAATTAACCGTGGGGTCTTTTTGACGAGGATGAAAATGATGGGAAAAAAATCAGGAGTGTCTCCTTTAGTTTACCCTTAGCCACTCAAGAAGCAAGAGGGTTAAACAGAACCTTTCTTAGGGAAAGTGGGAAAGCAGTTCAATAAAAGAAAGTATACGGTCAGGTATAATCTAAATTAAAAGGCCTGAGGCGGTAGCTTTTCATTTGAGCTGCAATATGTATTAATATACGTGTATTATTTAAGAAGAGAAAGGGTTTTTCAACTTGCTAGTCCCTATATATTCCAGCTCCATATTCCTAGCCTTTTCGTTGTGTTGTAATAACAGAATACATCAACATAGTAAGTAAAGTTTGTATCCTTGGTAGACATGGCAGCAAAACTTGTGCTTTGTGTAGTGCTACTCCTCACGAACCTTGTCACTTACACGGCTAGCAGCACTACCCCAGCAGACTTCATAAAGTCCTCATGCAGGGCCACACGCTACCCAGCTCTGTGCGTTCAATGCCTCCTGGGATACGCAACCATGATCCGCCAAAGCGAGCGACAACTCGCCATAACGGCTTTATCAGTGAGCATATCAAGGACTCGATCATGCTCATCCTTCGTGAAGAAGATAGCCAAGGCAACAAGGGGAATGAAGCCTAGAGAATACGGAGCAGTACAAGACTGCATAGAGAACATGGGAGATAGTGTTGACCGTCTAAGCCAATCGGTGAGGGAGATGGGGCGTGTCGGCGTGGGGGAGGACTTCGAGTGGCACATGAGCAACGTGCAGACATGGGTCAGTGCTGCTCTAACCGATGATAACACCTGTCTTGATGGCTTTGCTGGTCCTGCCATGAATGGGAACGTGAAGGCTGCCATAAAGGACAGGGTCCTTCATGTTGCTCAGGTTACAAGTAACGCACTCGCTTTGGTTAATCGCTTTGCCTCCAGGCACCGAGCTGCACAACACAACTAAAAACCCATGCCATCTTAAACCTAAGCTGGTCAGTATGTAGTTCTTCAACTGTTGGAAAAAAAAGTCTGTTTGATTAGTGTTAGATTTGGTGTTATGTGGTTCTCTGCAATGCATGTATGCTGTATATTACAAAGTTTGTGAACAATATATGTGTTTGAAAGAGAGGCGAAAAAAAAGAGGAGCATTTTGAGTCCGTTTGTTGTTGTTTTGTAATATAGGGATTTTGTATGATGAAGTATCTTAGAAGTGTTATTTTGGATAAATACTTTCTGCTTGTTTTTGGCTTGTAAATCGAGGTTTTTTTTGTTTGGAAAAAGGATTACAGCCCCAACAAGTAGACAGCAATGCAAAGAGGGAAACAAACACATAAGCGTGTGTTATTCTGACTTGGGAGTCCTTACTCCGTAGGCCTTAGCCATGACCACCATGAGAAGCAGTAATTGCCATTTGGAGAACAGCTTCTGCTTCCTATTCTACGTATTATATTCCATGTATTGGACCTCTTGTGATATGTTTTAAACTTTGAATCAGTGATCCATCTCTATGTTTACATCAAAGAAGTTCAATCTTTAAAATAATTGGTTATTTTGAATAATCCAATTTTCTTCCACTAGAATCCCTCATAAGCAGGAGGACTCTGAAGATAAATCACGGTGATAAAACAGGAGGGGATCCAGTACTAATTTTGTGGTTGTCTATTAATTACTTTCTACAATAACGGTTTCTTCTTTTGTTTCCCTTTCCATTTTACTTTATTAAGACAATCATGGGCGTTGTTTTCTCGGAAGCAACCAGATTTGCTTGAAGTTGATATCCTAGGCCAACACAAATCCTAGTTAGACTATCTTTATATAAAGGACAATAATGAGATGCTGCTATGACATTCGTATATCCTAATCTTCCAGCTCCACTTAGATTATAACTTTTGTCATCAAGATTCTGATTTATATAGTGGTCACCCATTGCAAGTGAAGGTTGGATAATCATCGACTTTTTAATAAAAGGGATAATACGGTGTGTTACCAAATGATGTCTTCCTTAGGCATCTTTTCGCTATGGGTAAAGAGCCAACAGAGTTTCAAACTTGGAAAGCGAAAGAAAAGGATGGCTTTGGAATCAATTTGCATGGCGACAAAGTTAAAAGATGAGGTGGATAAGCATGAACTACAAACGAGTCCCCCGAGATGATTTATGTTCATGGGCTCAACTACCAAGGAAACAAATGAACACAGACAAGGTCCACATGATGGGTAGAGCAATACTCTCATAAAAAATAACAATATCAATAATAGAGCACTACTGCACTAGTGAATATTTTATACTCGGGTCTCAGAACGAAGAAACGGGTATAAAAGAAAAGTGTTTTGATACGCAAATTTCGAGTAAGGGAAATAAAGAAAGATGAAAAGAAATTATTTTCGAATTTTTTTACTCCCGTTCCTTGTGGGAGAATGAAGAGGGGAGTGAAAATGTTTCCATAGGTTTCAAAATCTGGGGAGTGAAAATGTTTCCATAGGTTTCAAAATCTTTTCTTTCCTCTTTTTTTCTTTCTGGTAATGACAATCTTTTCTTTCTATAATAATTTTCAAATTTCTCAAAACTAAAGGGAAGAGAAAATATGTTAGACGGCCTGCAAGGCCTGCCATAATTGGTCTCAAAAGCAGAGAAATAAAAGCAAATGAAAATTGTTAAAAGCTACACCTAATGGGGTGCATTCATTTCTCCAGGCTTGGCTTTCGGAGGAATCGGCATCGCATTAGCAACGACCACTTTTTCTTTATGGTCCGCCATTTTGTCAATAAGTTCACACACTTCGCTTATTCCTTCATCTTACATATGATCATACCATGCGCATTTTAAAAAGATATGATATGAGCGCAAATTGGGCATTTTAGCATTGAAATAACATATAAGAATTGTAGCATACCTATCATAAGGGCATCAGTTAAGAGGATTCAAGACAATGTTAAAAATTTGGTTAAATTATTTATTGAAGAGATACATCAGAAATTAGCCAAGACTTTTATTGGTAATTATGGACGCCCAAATATTATTATTAGTGAATTTACATTGATAATATATTTGGCCACGTTGGGTAAGTCTGATTTATTTAGTTTATTAGTTTATATTTTAAAATATTTCACCACTTGTTTTATTTTTATGTTTATTAAGCTCAATTGTTAGTATAGTAATTTGGACCTATTCTAGTAGGGTTAGAAAATAAGTTTAACTTAAATAAGAGGTATAAATACCTCCAAAACTTGGCAGCCACTTTTTCTTAATTTTTTTGTTTGAATGAAATTTCTATGATTTCTTTAAGAAGCTTTTGATCCAAGTGAGATTAGAGTAATTCCTTTAACTTGTTGCATCTGGAAGTTGGATAGAAGATTATAAAGTAGAGTGATTCCTTGTAGTATTTTCATTCATTTAATTTCCAGTTTGAAAAAAATAAATAAAAAAAAGTATCTTGTTGTCCCAGTATTTTGAGTTTTCATTGCTTGCAACTTCGTCTGAGGTATATTCAGTTTACCCAAAAAAAAAGGCAGCGCACAAAACAAAAAGCAACGAGGCACTAAAAAAAAGCAACGCAAAAAAAAAAAAAAGAAAAGGCACAGAAGCGCAAAAAAAAGACAAATAAAAAAAAAGTTGTGTCGTAAAAAAAAAACAATATTTCAGATTCATTTTTTCCTTTGTTTTTTATTTTGAGTCCTTCAAATTTTTATTTTATTTTACCTCTTTTAGGTCATTTTTTTTCTCTTTTGAGTTTATCTCATTATTTCTTGTGCTATTTAAATATTATTTAGAACTTTACCTTGTTTGAGTTTATTTGGTTTCTGAAGTGCAACATTTACAAGGGGTCCAAAATAGTAAAATGCAAGAGTGACGAGTACAAAGAGAGCAAAAGCCATATTGAGTGCAAATACGAGTGTACACATTTTGAGTGAAATACGTGAGCGAGTGCTTTGTGAGGTTGTCGATTTCTCACTTTGCAAGTTGTTCAAATGGCTAACAACACATCGAGGAGTGCCACTGAGGATAATATAGTATTTGACTTATAGCTCCTGCATAAGACCATTACACGCCAACTTCAACAGATACAAAACATATTAGATGGTATGGATTCATGGCTAGATGAGGTGTCCCCAACTAAGCCCAAGGGTGGTGTCAAGGTTATTCAAAGGAATTGATATCATCACAATGATTCCTATCGTGAGCACTCTGAAGGGGAGTTTAACGACGATGATTTAGTTAGGAATATGAAAATTGGGAATAAAGGACAATTGGACAACAACATGAATGCTATCAAAGATGTAGATACCCCCATTTAAGGAAAGGAACAATGTTGAATAAAGTGGAAAAGGAAGATAGAGATGATTTTTGCATGCCACAATTATTATGAGGTGAAGGAGGTTAGATTGGCTACAGTATAGTTCTTTGATTATGCTTTAATTTGGTAGGATGAGCTTGTGAAGTCCAGGCGAAGGAATGGAGAGCCTCCTATTGAGACTTGGGGTGCAATGAAGTGTGTCATGAGGAAGCGATTCGTACCTTCTTATTCCTATAGAGAGGTGCATCAGGTCACAGGCTAACTCAAGGCTCACAATCAGTTGAAGACTACCCTAAAGAGATGGAGATGCTTTTGATCAAAGACAATATAGAGGAGGATCCAGAGGTAACATGGCAAGGTTTCTTGGTGGTCTTAATAGGGAAATAGCTGATATGGTTGAATTACACCATTATGTGGAGATGGAAGATTTGATAAACATGGCAATGAAGGTGGAGAGGCAACAGAAACAATGGGCATCAAAACCATTTTCGAATTCTACCTCAAAATGGGGTTCAAGATGGTCTCATGATGATGAGAAAAAGAAAACTAATTGCTCCATTTCCAAGGAGATGGTTCCGGATTCAACGAAGAAGAAAGGTATTCCCCATCCCTCTTCCTCTTCTTCTACTCCTAGACATTGATATTAAATGTTTCCGGTGTCATGGTTTGGGTCATTATGCTGCTAATTGCCCAAACAAGAGAATGATAGTTATTAGGGAAGGTGATATTGCGTCTGAATCTAATCATGGTGATGATTTTGACATGATAATATCCGTCTGGAGGATTTTTCTGATGGTGATGTGGAGTATGCTGTGCAAGGTGAATCTCTTATTGCTAAGAGTGTCTTAAATTTAGGTGAAGGAGGATAGCCTGAGCAAAGAGAAAATATCTTTCATACTAAATGTCTGCTTGGTGGCAAGGTGTGCAGTTTGATTATTGATGGAAGGAGTTGTACTAATGTTGCTAATACTATTATGGTGGAGAAATTGGGGCTGAAATGTGTTAAGTATCCTAATCCTTATAAGTTGCAGTGGTTGAATGATAGTGGTGACTTGAAGGTCAATAGACAAGTAAATGTCGCTTTCTCTATTGGAAAGTATGTTGATGAGGTGTTGTATGATGTAGTACCTATGTAAGCCAGTCACATGTTGTTGAGGAGACCTTGGCAATATGATCGGCGAGTGCTTTATGATGGCTTCAAGAATCGATACTCATTTGAGCATAACGTCATAAAATCACTCTTGCACCGTTATCACCCAAGGAGGTCTATCTTGATCAAGTGAAGCTTCACTAAACTACTTTGGGAAATGTGGGAAGTGAGGTCACAAAAAAAGTAAAGATACAAGAGGCCATGAGTGAAAAGAGTAAAGACAAAGGCCCACTGGTGAGTGAAAAACAAGGAAAATGTGAGAGAAAAGAGAAGAGTGACAAAGTTGAGAGGAAATTATGTTTTTATGCAAGAGAGGGAAATTTAAAGAGTGCTTTGTTAGGCAAGAGAGCTTTGATTATGATTCAGTTTAGGGAAGTTTTACTCTCTGACATGGACTTAACCCAAATTTGGCTAGTTGTTTTGTTTCGTTGTTACAGAGTTTGCAAATGTGTATCCTACTAAGGTCCTGAGTGGTCTGCCACCATTGCATGGAATTAAGCACCAGATTGATTTTGTGCCTGGTGCTAGCATTTCAAATAGACCCGCATGTAGAAGTAATCTTGAGAGACCAAGGAACTTCAAAGGCAAGTGAATGAGCTACTAGTAAAAGGGTATGTGAGGGAGAGCATGAGTCCTTATGCACTGCCAATGTTGTTGGTTCCCAAAAAAGATAACACTTGGAGGATGTGTGTCATGTCGTGCAATCAATAAAATCAGTGTAAAGTATTGCCATCATATCCTTATGTTAGATGACATGCTTGATGAGCTTCATGGTGCATGCATATTCACTAAAATAGACTTAAAAGCTGGATATCATAGATTTAATGAAAGGGGAATGAATGAAAGACTGCCTTTAAAACGAAATATGGTCTTTATGAGTGGTTGGTTATGCCTTTTGGGTTAATAAATGCACCTAGTACTTTCATGTGTTTGATGAACTATGTTTTGAGAGATTTCTTAGGCAAATTTGTTGTTATTTATCTTGATGATATTCTCATTTTACATGTTACAAATGTTTTGGAGGTGCTCAAGAAAGAGAAGTTGTTTGCCAACCTTAAGAAGTGCACATTCTACATTGATAGAGTTGTCTTTCTTGGTTTTGTTGTGAGTGCACATAGAATTCAGGTTGATGATAAAAAGGTGAAGGCTATTCACAAATGGCCAATGCCTAAGAACTCTTTGAAGGAATTGTATGCCATTGATTCTGAATTTTCTGTTATTTATGCCTCATGTGAGCATGGTGCATTTAAAAAATTCTACAAGCACGAAGGTTTTACTGTTTCATGGCAATAGGATTTGTGTGCATGTTTGTTCTATTAGGTAATTGCTTGTAAGGGAATCACATAGTAGTGGTTTAATGGGTCATTGTGGTGTGCATAAGACTTTGGATATGTTATCTGAGCATTTTTATTAGCCACATATGCGTAGAGATGTTGAAAGGATTTGTGCTACATGTATTGCATGTAAGTAGACTAAATCTAAGTCTATGTCACATGGGTTGTACACATCATTGCCTGTTCCTACCCATCCATGAGTTGATATATCTATGGATTTTGTTCTTGATTTACCTACAACTAGGAAAGGTAAAGATAGCATTTTTGTTCTGGTGGACAGGTTTAGTAAGATGGCTCACTTTATTGCATGCCATAAAACTGATAATGCAACAAACATTGCTGATTTTCTTAGGGAAGTTGTGCGTTTGCATGGTGTCCCCAGGACCATTGTTTATGACCATGATGTCAAATTTTTAGTCATTTTTAGAAAATGTTGTGGGGCAAGTTGGGAACTAAATTATTATATTCTACTACTTGTCACCCACAAACTAATGGTCAAAGTGAGGTGGTAAATAGAACATTGGGCACATTATTGCGTGCGTTGTTGGTAAGAATTTGAAAACTTGGAAAGATTGTTTGCCTTTCATTGAGTTTGCTTATAATAGGACTATTCATTCTTCTACAAGATTTTCTCCTTTTGAGCTTGTGTATGGTTTTAATCCTTTAACTGTTTTGGATTTAATGCCTTTGCCCTTGAGTGATCTTGTAGTAAGGCTGAGAAGGTTAAAGCAATGCACTTAAAAATATGTGAGTTGATTGAAAGGAAGAACAAGGTGATGAATCAACGAGTTAACAAGGGACGGAGACAAGTTGTCTTTCACCCTGGTGACTGGGTTTGAGTTCATTTGAGGAAGGAGAGGTTTCTTTGTCAAAGGAAATCTAAATTTGGTCAAAGGGAGATCGCCTTTTTCAAGTGCTCGAGCGGATCAATGACAATGCTTATAAAATTGAACTTCCTGATGAGTATAATGTGTTTGCTACATTCGATGTTTTTGACCTTTCTCTGTTTCATATGAATGTAGATTTGAAGATGAATCTTTTTGAGGGAGGGAATGATATGAACTTAGAAAAGCAAATTAGATATTTTAGTACTGAAAAAACATATGAGAATTGTAGCATGTCCATGGGGCCTATCACAAGGGCATAGCTAGAGGATTCAAGACAATTTAGGAAACTTAGATAAATCATTTGTTGAAGAGATGCATCAGAAATTAGTTAAGACTTTTATTAGCAATTATGGACAGCCCAAATATTATTATTAGTGAATTTTTATTGACAATATATTCCGGCCATGTTGGGCCAAGTATGATTTAGTTAGTTTTTTAGTTTATATTTTAAAATATTTCAAGACTTGTTTTATTTTTATGTTTTTTAAGCTCAATTGTTAGTGTAATAATTTATACCTATTCTAGTAGAGTTAGGAAATAAATTTAACTTAAATAAGAGGTATAAAACCTCCAAAACTTAGCGGCCACTTTTTCTCTATTTTTTGGTTTGAATGAAATTTCTACAATTTCTTTTAAGAAATTTATGCGTACAAGTAAGATTAAGTGATTTTTCAACTTGTTACATCAAGAAGCCAATAAAAGATTATAAGGTAGGATGATTCCCTTGTAGTATTTTATTTGATTTTCAATTCTATCTTCCATATTTCTGGATTTTGATATCTACAGGATTCTGCATCAAGATATATAAATTTTTAATAAATATGTGCCATACACTTACACTCAGGAGTCACAACACATGCATGTAGCTCAACCAGCGTAGCTAATCAACCAATCACTCATCGGCGGTACCCATTCTTTATTGAAAAAATTTAAAGGTTTCGCAGTTTTTAGAGGCTGTATTTAATTAATTACATGATATTGCCATCGACCTGGGAGTCCTTAGCTGCAGACAGTACGAGTCCCCAAACCAACCATACCATAAAGAAGGAAACCGTTTTGCATTTATTTTAATTTCTTTCGGGTCGCCAGCATTCGTTTTGACTTGCTAAAATTTGAACTCAAGTCCCCTTCTAAACAGTTTTTCCGATTACAAGTACTCTAATTGGCTAAACTACAAGTATTGCTATTTAAATATGTAAAAGTGAATGCTTCATTAAAACATCCACTTAATCACCGGATGTGGCAAAAAAATTGGATGAGAATGAACCAACAAATTCAAATTTGATAAAATAAATGTTTTACTTAGGACATTCACTTTTTACTTTCGGTCCAATGGGACATCCAGTTTTTGGATGATCAAATATCATCTCTGGCTACACTATACACCCTTTTTCAGCCTTTTTTTTGGGTTAAAAGACACGGCCCAATGCCCAAGAACATACAAAAACGGCCCAGATTCATGAACTTGGTTCCTGTAGAAACTGAACGTAGAAACACATGCTGACCTACTCCGAAGAAAACGTACACAAAAACAAACTATTTTTACATTTTTGGTCCCACACAAACAAACTACTTTTATATTTTGGTCCTACACAAAAACAAACTACAACGTAGAAACACATGCTGGCCTACTCCGAAGAAAACGTACACAAAAACAAACTTTTTTAATATTTTCGGTCCCACACAAAAACAAACTATGTACAACACAACCTCCTCAGACGATCGATTCCAAGTCCACCAAGGCCCATGAAACGAAACCACAACATCACACTCGGCCCGTAGACCCAAAAACAAAACACCCCGAACGATTTAGAATTAGAATTAATAGAAATGTCCCGTAAGGTACCGGTAAACAATTAAGGGTGAAAAATGGACTACGTTTAATGTACTCAAATCATATGGATTCACAAACAACAAAGCGAAAACAGAAACACAACTCAAAATTTCCCAACTTCTTTTTCTCTCCAATCAAGTCTATTTATATATCAAAGTCACACTAGGAAATATAAATAAACAGTTAATTGCTCCTCAACATGAACTGCCACCTTCCATCAAATTTACCTCATCTGGACAATTCCTGCACTGATCAGCTTTTGGATTTTGCTCATCACCATTGGATTCTTTGTATGTTCCTGTGCAGCCTTGGGATTCTCCTGGAAATCAATCAATACCTGCATGCACACCCAGCTCTAATTAGCACATGTAATCCTTATTAGAGCAAGGCAATGCTCATCAGCATTCAGTGGAGAGAACGGGAGAGCCTACCTGTCTCATAACAGGGTCTTGGAGGATGTTCTGTATCTCTGGGTCCTGCATACCCTTGGCCTGCAAGAATACAAAAATTAGTATATGGAATAAATAGATTTAAAAAAAATGTGTGACTGAAATGATTGTGGAAACAAAGGCTTCAAAGTATGACAGAAAGCCATACCTGTCTCTCCTTCAATTCCTCAGGAGTTAAATCCCCACGGCTTGCCTTATTGATTTGTTGTACACATCTGAAATGGATATTATATGATCAGATACACACATTATAGCAGTGAAGATATAAAGTTGGATTATTGAACACACAAATTGAAGTAATGTAGAACAATGCCATACCTTCCAATGCCATCTAGTAACTCCTGATTGTTAGGGTCATGTTTCAAGCCCTCCTTGTATGTTTCCAAAGCCTTGTCATATTCTTTCATGAAAAACTGTACAGTACCTTTCCTGGTATAACCCTTTGCAAAAGTAGGATCAAGCTCAATGCACTTCTCTGCATCCTTCAAACCTTCAGGCATTGCCCCCAGTTTAGTGTAGCATGCAGCTCTGTTACTGTAAGCCTGAGAGCAATGGAGTATTCAAATGTATTGGGATCTGCCATTGCCATTAAACATAAAGACTAACACCACTCATCAAAGGGTATTATTATTAATTACCCGAGGATCTTTAGGGTTTCTCCTTATAGCCTCTGTGTAATGCTTCACAGCCTCAGGATACTTCTGTTCCTTGAAGAATTCATTTCCTGCATGCCAAACAGCATACATAGTTAAGGACCTTATCAAAAAAGCAAAGATGCATAAAGGAAATGAAAAACCGAGGAATTAAAAGAAATAATACCTTTCTCTCGCTCCTCATCAGCCAATTTTGGATCAAAATATTCTTCTTGTTCTAGATCTTTCTTAGCCTTTTCAGCTTCATTGAGTTTCTTCAAAGTGTCAGGGTTGCTGTTCTGTAAGTGCCTTCTGGAAAGTCTCAATGGCAGGTTCATAATCCTTTGAGCATTTTGCCATCTTGAACAAGGCAGTTCCTTTCCTTGTCAAAGCTCTTGCTATCATCTTGAAGTCTGATCTTAGTTCTCTTCCTCTTTCAACAGCCTTGTCACAGTCTTTCATGCATTCCTCATACTGGAAAGTATATACATCCAGATATAGTTGTAAGCATGCAAAATCTAGGAAAACAGAGTCCCTTACAAAACCAAAATAAATATTTCCTATTTTTTTTTTTTCATGCAACTTCCTAGTCATATAAATCAATACAAGTTATAAAAATCATATAGAACCTGATAGAACCCTGGTATCTAGATGTAAGAGAATGACGTAAAGACTTGTATATTGATATCACTGGAGGTGGTAGTAGTGGGGTATCAGCCCAGGTAATGGGTAATATGAACAGAAAATGATGTTCGTTCTAAGAACTATAGCAGCTCTGTCTCTTCCATGAGCCTAGTCCCAATTCTTGCCTGCCCATTCGCACTACAAATACACCCCTCTAACAGAATTCAACTCAATATTTCTCCCTTCCCTTCACTTTCCTTTTCTTTTCCCTTTTTGGGCCAACTCAGAAGTTGGTTATAAGAGTGTGCCCTTCATTCCTTCTCATCTCACATACACACCAATTATAACTAAGGCCCAATCGATGATTGGCCGGGTACCTGACAGAACCTTATTTAAAAAACTCAAGCCAAATTAAAGACAATATGATTGTGCTCCATAGCCGGCAGACAACCTTTAGCAGTAAAACTGCTCTGACGTTAATGGCATGCTCAGTGTAAAAGTTGACCTCAATTCTTAACATTCATCCTCTAAATTCCATCTCAACCAAACATAGCCTAACAACAATCCCAAATATCTCATTCACATATTGACTGTTCGCTAAACCAAGGTATCTTGTACACATAGGTTCTACCGTATAAGATTCCAAATTCCCAGTGATCGTGAAAAGATAACGAAAAATAGTAAAAAGGCTTTATTTACTCAGGCATTTTAGATTCTACATTCTATTTTACGGTATAAAGCGAAAACAAGGTGGCGGCATCATATGCAAAACTGGGATATTCGACCCCATATATACAAGACAACATGCATGGCAATAAGAGACACTCTACCCACAGGACATACACTACTCTTCTCCACACTTAAAACACATTTTCCCCCACGTACTAATGAGACGTATAACTCTTAAGTTATCACTACTAAGATAAGAAAGCATAAATCACTTCTCCATTGAACATCAAGGCAAAGTGAGAATTAAATTGAACCGAAACCGAAAGTCAATTAATTTATAAGCTGACAATCATATCATACCTTTCCCATTTCCAAGTAAACAGCGGCACGGTTGGTGAGGTAAGATATATCCTCATCATCCAACTCCAAAGCCTTCGTGTAATGCTGAATCGCCGCATCAAAATCCTTCTTCTTGTACGCAGCATTCCCAGCCTCCTTCTCCCTCTGAGCCTCCGCCTTCCTCTCCTTCTTCTCCCTCTCCTCCTCCGTGACCTCCATGGGCTCGGTCTCGGGCTCGGGCTCAGGCTCCGGCTGCTTCGGAGGCTCCGCTTCGGCGGCCCTCTTCCTCTCAGACGGCGAAGGCGACGACTCTGCCCCATGTCAGTATCATCGGTCGGGGCCCGAATCTTGACGTTGAGAAGAACACCAATGGCCTGCATCACCCTCTGATCCTTCAAGTACAAGTTCAGCTTGTTAGGGTCCTTCTGAATGTCCTGCATCATCTTCACGAAATCAGGCTGCTGGAGGAAAACCCTAGTGGTTGGGTCAGCGGTGAGGCGGGCCCACATCTCGGGCCCGGAGAAGGCGTCTCCGAAGGGGTTCGCCGGAGGGGGGGCCGAGCGGGCCCGTGAAGCGGCGGCCTGGGCGTCAGCGAGGCCGGATTTTAAGGGCTCATTGTTGGGGTCGATTTCGAGGCCTTTTTTGTAGGCGGAAACAGCGTCGTCGTATTGGGAGAGGCCCAGGTGTGCGGAGCCGAGGCGGCTGTAGCCTTTGGACCAGTCGGGCTTGAGGTCGACGGTCTTCTTGGCGTCGGCTAAGGCTTGGGAGTATTTTGGAGGGAGGCGTAGGCGGCGGATCGGTTGGAGTAGAGGACGTGGTTGTCAGGGGAGAGGGCGATGGCGTCGGAGAAGTGGCGGATGGCGGAGGCGTAGTCGCCGGAGGAGAAGGCTGCGTTGCCTTTGGCTTTGGCTTCGTCGGCCATGTGCTATGCAGCGTGGGATTGGGGATTTAGCTGGGAGTTTAGGAGATTTGGTTTTGTGAGAGAAGAGAGAGTGGGGATTTGGAACGGCGCAGAGAAGGGAGCGGAGTGGAGTGGAAAAACGAAGTGGAAGAAGGGGTTATAGGGGTTGGTGGCGTAGACTAGAGAGTTCTGGCGTTGCTGCTTCTGGAATGTTCGGCCACCATCAGCACTTGTTTGGCACGCCTGACCAGCATAATCCTTTCCTCTATTCTTCCTCCTCTATTTTCTTGAATTTTCGATTTTAAGTTTAAAGTAACCACATATTTTTGTAATATGATTAATTTTTCAAGAATATGTCGATGATGGTTTTTTTTTACAATAATTTGATTATTTTTGTTTGAAAAAAAGTCTTAAATTTAAATATATATAAAATAAAAATGTAAAAGTTATCACTTAAATTTTTTACTAAGGATTTAATTTAGATACACTTTTAATACAAATAAATTTTACACAAATATTAAATCATGTATTGTCATATAATAGAATCATTTAACTCAATAACTCACTATTTTGAAAATCTTATAAATAAAAGTTTATGATTCAATACCAATGCAAAATTATTTTATACTTATAGTGAATGAAAAATAAAGGAGAGATGAAGAGAAATATGAGTATACTAAAAGAAGAGTCTTTTAAGTGGTAAATCTTTAGATTTGGTGGCCTAATTTCCTATTGAAAATATGTCAGCAAAAGAAGCATCCTCAATAAAAAATAAAAATAAGCCAAGTAGAAAAAAAAAGGTGTCAAAGTTGCCTACAATCAAGTATTTGGCCAAGGAATAAGCGGTGATTGATAAGCCATTCAGAATGTGCGTTTAAGGAAAAACTAGCTTGAAATATCAACGAGAATTAAAAATACTTTACCACATTGAGGTCGTTTAACCCTAAAGAGGTCTTTCAATAATGTTTTGGTTGGTTTTTCCCTATATTTACTATGTTAAATTTAGTTGAGTATTTTAAGACATTTCTTAAAGCTTCAAGGTGTTTTATGTAACACCTAAAATTCTAATTCTTCTACCTTAATTTTTAATACCATTATTATTTTAAACAATAGTTAGCTTACATAATATTATTAACGTGTAATCTGAAATTTTATGAGAATTTTTTAAACTTATGATTATTTCTTGTTCATAGTCTTATACTAGAATAATGTATACAGAAATCATGCATATGGTAGATTCTCAAGAAAGAGGTGGGTCAATGAACGCTAAATACCAAACCTTTAACAAACCTTTCAAATTGCACTTTAAGGTAATACACTGCTTGCACCTAAGGGTAATTGTTAAATGAGAAAGAATATTTTTTAGCATATTACTACTATTTGTTAATTAGTAATTCAGGTTTATGTAACACCCTAATATTTAACCCCATACGCCTAGGACGTATCAAGACTAATTATTAGTTATTACTTCTCTTTAAATTCATTTATAAAATACTTAGCGGAAAATACGAGTAAATTTTTTTTTGAAATGATTTATATAAACCAAAGTGCGAGCCTTTGCGCGTAACATAAACAACGTGAAGCGGAAGAATAAATAAAACATACATAATATAAACATTAAAGAACACATCCATCATAAACATAATTCCTCATTACATTAGATAATATAGTTTAGTACATCTCAACAGAAATATAACAGAAACATAAAGTCTTACCCGTACTAGTGGGCAGAGCTTGCAGTACAATGGGAAACATAAAGACAAATACATGGTAATAATCCCAAAAGATAAACACCCAACTATCACTACCCTCCCACTCCAAGCCTCCTGGTGACGCCGTCCTCGGTTGGGGAGATGTAGCCCGATGACGAAGCTCCTCGGATGTAGCCCAACGAAGCGGAGATCTAGGCATGGGAATCGAGGGACAGCGTGGCCTCAGCGCGTGGTCGCCTCGGGTGTCGAACGCCTCGCATGCCTCGGCTGGTGGTGTCCCTCTCCGTGACCCATAGGAACGAAGGGAAGATCCTCCGAAGGATCAGCCTCTGATCGAGAACGGGGAACATACTCAGGATATCGCGTACCTGGACGAGGAAGGTTGGGCACGACGTCTCTCATCTCGGGTCGTGTCCTCTCAAAGTCAGGTCGTCGCCAAAGGGTGAAGTCGGATCGAAGCGATAGCTGGAGACGGGGGAAAAGGGCGTATATGCAAAACGCGCACCTCGCAATGACCCTTGAAGTGGTAGGGCTGATGCTCGGGGTCATAGTGCACCTCCCATGTAGGCGGGTCAATGAAAATCACGAACGACGCCATCGATATCTGAAGACGTAACGGAAAGAAAGGAGAGATGAAGTTCTTCTAAAGAATCTCAGTAGGGAAGTCCTCTATCCTAATGCCATCGTTTACGTCCCAGGAACCTTGGGTTTTCTGAAAAGGTTGAGCATGCATAGGTTCATTATGAGGTTTTCACAAAGGTTGTTGTCCAAGGTCCATGTCTTTTATAATGATTCTTAATGCATGTATGCAACATAATGTTTCATGGATGCATGGTAGCACTTTAGGTAAATCAAACAATAATTCAAACAACATTTGTGTGGCATGGAACTTTTCTTTGATCATCTTTCCTTTCTCATACTTGTGTCACCAATAATATAGTAACCGCACCCTTAAGCTAGGCTATGAGCTCATACCTTAACTAGTCGTCACTAGCTCTTACTTATCCTCTTGATAAGCGAATCATAAATATCATAATCCCGACTCCGAGTACGGGTAGGGGGCCTAAGGATCACCCATCATGGGACTTTCTCCTTCTTCGAAACGCATCGACTGGTTAAGCGGACTTTGTTCGGTATGGCTCAACGTCCATACCCCCGGGTTTACTTTCTCCTCAAGCAGGAGAAATGCGTCTCGGCATATAACTTTTAAACTTCATATTTCTCAAAAACTTTCTTTTTGTCCCTCAAATTTGACGGAAATTCGGCATAACGCTACTCTCGAATTTCCTCAAATTTGAGTCATGCCACATAATTTCAGTCACATGCATCATTTTCATGGAACTTTCTCATTGCCACAACTTTCTAGTTCACATGAGCATATTTCTCAATTTCATTCATATCTTTGAAACATTATGCATCTCAAACACAACAATTCATCAAATTATGCATATAAAGTTTCATGCTCAAGGAACTAACATAATCACATCATCATACGTGTGCACGAGGTTCATCATCATAATCATACTCTCTCGTCCACCTATCTCAGTATCTTATGCTTTGCCCCTTTCGGGCTTTAAACTTGTATTTTCATTATTATTACCCTCAAGGGGTTGGCACTTAAACTTTTCCTCTAAGATTTGAACTCACCAAGATTCCACTCACACTCAACATAAAAGGGAGAAAATATATATGTCGTTTGCTTAAGGGGCTCTAGAATCTCCATTCGCGACCCTTTAAGATCCATCTTCGCCTAAGACTCCATAATTAATTCTTAGATCAATTATGAGGGATTCCTAGGCATGTTCTCTAAGTTATAAACCACTTAGATCTCTTATCATCATCTTATACTTAGAAATTAGCACCTAATCATTTATGAAGGGATCTTGTACATGTCTTACTAATTATGAATCATTTATCCCTGAATTAACCATTCTAGAACAGATTTGCACTTCTTTATATTAAGGTGTTCTAGAATTCTCATCTCAAGTCCCTTTTTAGTTACTTATTCTTTACTAGCTTCTCTAAATCGATCCTTGCTTCACTCAACATAATTTTACACATTTAACACCTTAGAACAGCATTTATACAGTAGCCAAACATAGAACCAAATCATGAACCCATAAGATCACATAATCTCTTGGGTTGAAATGCATATAAGTTGCTAGTTTTCTCTTGGAATGTTCTGGAAACAAAAGGTGTTCTGGTAATCGATTACATGTTCCTAGTAATCGATTACCAGAGCTCAATTCATTCTGGGTTTTCAAAAACAAGGTAATCGATTACACATAATGGTAATCGATTACGTAGGTTAATCTTTTGGAAAAGTAAGGACATAGGGTAATCGATTACATACGACGTAATCGATTACTTAGGTTAATCTTTAGGAAAGTAAAGATTTGGTAATCGATTACATTATAAAGTAATCGATTAGGTTTCCAGAAGGTCTGGGCATGAAAAGCCGTAGTAATCGATTACACTCTGGTAATCGATTACCAGAACCAAAGGTCCTTCGGAAAACCTTCTGGTAATCGATTACATTGGTGGTAATCGATTACAGAACCTAAAATTGAGAAAACATGATTTTGACACATTCCAAACTATTTTAAACCTCTTGAGACCTCATAAAACAGTTTCCAACATTTCCTTGAAAATTATTCATGTATTTTCCAAAATCAAACCATTGTTGGTTCATACCAAAACTCATCCATTTCTTTTTGAATGGAGTTTCCTTTTTAGGATACTTAGGGCAAGTCTTTGAGCTCTAGAGTGTTTAGGTGATGACAAAATCTTAAACATGCCATGCACTTTATTTTACTCTTCATTAGAAAGTAAAGTGAGAGCATAAAATAAATATGAGATGCAACTTCATTATTATCTTTAAGGATTAAGTGATGACTTGAAATATAAACATGAAATGCAAGCTTGGGAATTTAAATATGGTAATGCAAGTTCATTCATTTACTCTTGTGAAATTAGTGATAACATCAAAATAAACATGAGATGCAAGACATAAATTTAAACATGAATGCATCTTGTTTTTGTCTTAGCTAGAGCTCTTGCAAGACTTTTAGAGGAACATAAACCTCAACCCATTATGCATCATAAGGCAAGCTTTAGAGTTCTTAGCACCTAGACTTCAAGAGAAATCTTAAGGTTTGAACTCACCATCAAGCTTAAGGAAATGGACCCAAAGTTCATCACTTTGTCTAAACAAAACTACAAGAACTAAGTCATATTCTTTATTTTATTGCTCATAGGCTTCAATCTAGCGTTCTAGAACGGACCAACTTTAAGGTTGGCAAGGGTAAGCCTAGAGCTTTTTGAAATCATGAGATTAACTTTCTTAACAAAACTTTCGTGATCTACTAGACATATTTTACAAACTTTGTTCAAATCCATAGAAGAAAAACTGAAAATCCTTAAAGGAAAGTGGAAGAGGAAAAACAAACTTAAGCCAAGAAAAGAAAGGAAATCCAAGCATGTATGGTCCAAGACCAAGTTGTTTCAAGCTTTAGAGGTTTCTCACATGACAACAACAAATCATTATCTTGAAACCTCATCATCAAGCTCACATTCTTTTTGTAAGAAGGCCTCTTGGCCAAAAAAGAAAGAGGAAGGAAAAGGAGTTTGAAACCAAGAGAAAAACTAGAACTTTCTTGAAGAACACAAACAAAAATCATCAAAACTTAACCCCTACCTTAAGAAGTCTTGAAGAGATGTAAGAAAGCTTTGTTTTCTAGATGGAAGGAGAAGGAAATCCTTTTGGAGTCTTGAGGAAGAAATCAGCCAAGTTGAGGGAATTTGAGAGGAATGAGAGAATTTGCAAGAAGTGTGAACTTACCAAGTGAACCAAAGTGTGACAAGGTTCATCAAGGCTTGGTATTTATAAAAAAATGAGACATGTTGGCTGATTTGGGGAGGGAATGGCTGATGACTTTTCAAGGTCAAGGGAGGAGGAAAATATCTCTTACAAAAGCATGGGCTTAGGCATGGCAAGCATGGTTGGAAGCATGGGCAAGGTATGGCCTAAGGCATGGGCTTGGAGTGCATCACAACTCAACATGTGGCACCATTTGGGGACAGATTTTCGGCCTCCTCATCAGCCAAGGGGAAGGGATTTTTGTTCATGTAATTGTGGTTTAAGGATGTGTTTAAGTGTTTCTATGATTAGGCTTTTTGATTAGGAGTTTGTAAGCAAGCGTTTAGGTGAGAAAATGGTTAATTGAGGTGGTTCAAGACTTGATTAGGAGGGTGATCTTATTAGATTAGTAATTTAAAATAATTCTTTTGGTCAAATGAGGTATGGCTCAATTCCTTAATTTAAGGAAAGAGAGAGAAAACACTATTTAAGATTCCATGACTAGCAATCTTGAATTTAAAGAATACCATTAGAGTTTATCTAAGCAATCTTAGGTTCTAATTAACCTTAATAAATCATTTTGACTCTAGATTAATTATCGAAATAAATTAATCTTCGATTAGAGCCTAATATTGCTTAGGTTCGCTAATTGTTTCATTAGCGCACTGTACACTGTTCTAGGGGCAAAATGGTAATTTTACACTAAACTCCCTGGGACCTTCTGCAACTAAACATCAAACATTGCTCATAAACATCATTCTAAACTTCCTGGAAAAGTTTGGGCTCAAACGGCATCTTTTACCCGTGTAGACACGGGGGTATTTTGGTCATTTTGACCGAAGTTTATAAAACGAGGTTCCCTCCTCATATCATTCATAACAGCATAATCCCCTTCAAACATCGAGTTGACCCATTCGAGGTTGCCGGGCAACTGCCTGAAATTTCGGTAAATGACCTCCATTTTTCATTGTACTCTAACAGAAATCGAGCGTTAGTTTAGACAACCATCATCTATAGAAACATATTTCACTACTAATATCAATTCATAGGGTACAATACATATTACACATAAAAAATACATTAAGGAAAACTTTAATACAACAATATAACATAACCAAAGTCTAGTAAGGATAGTAAAGATTCTCTAGCAAATATAATAAAATTTATTATTTAGAAATTAAGTCCAAGGCTACATCCATTTCATCGTGACGATCTATGTTATCTGGAAACATCAAAGAAAGGGTGAAAGAAGTCTTCCAGTGAGGTAATGTTTCCAGGGAGTCCACTTCATCCTAAAAAATACTAAGAATAACACGGGAGTGCAATAAGATGAATCTTTTATATTAACTCAAATTATATTTTAATAATGTCAAGCAAGATAGAAGTGCATAATATCAATCATAATAAAAGTGCATTAAAAAAGTGTAATAAATAATCATGAGTATACTATAACTCCCTTTTATAATATCTTATTTCCTTCTAATAGTTATAGTCTCCAAGTTTATTTCATATTGGATCTATAAGAGTTCTCCTAGGACATCCCCTAATCAGATTAGTGAATGCCAAGTCCTTGTCCGCTAGCATGAGCCCAAGACATCACTACAACATTCACCAAGTCCTTTTCGCAAGACGACCAAATGTGTCACTTATTTATGTATCATTTTCACATAATGCATACAATATACATAAAGAATGAAAATTACATAAAGTTTCCATAATTTCTTTCATATTTACATATAGACCATAAGACTTCCCATATTTGCACATAAAACCCAAACAACATAGGATTCCTAAAGTATTCATAAAACCCATATTTCTTGTAATTGTCATTGAAGCACCAAATCACAATATTATAATAAATTCATTTCTTTTATAATAAAATATGCTTAACTTAGTTTTTAATCATATAATAATTTAATTTCAAGTAATAATATGTTATTAATTCCATAAGCCTAAATAAATACACCTAAAATTATTTCAAATCTATCTTTAGTAAATATGTAGGTAAATTACCTTTATATGTTCAACATAAGTGAAAAAATATTTTTATCTATATAAGGATATAATCATAGGGTAAATAAAAGAGCAATGAAATCTTTCAAGAAATATTTAAAAAAGAACTAATCAAAATTATACCCAAGTTTTAGGAAATCACTTCAAGCAATAAACTAGTTAGCTTATATGTCATGTTCCTAATGGGACCTTAACTTAAATCTTTATAAATAACATTTCTTAATGTTAATAAATTTATATTCAAGTCAAATATTTACAATCCAAGATCCATAGTACAAGGTTCATAGTCCAAAATCCATATTCAAGGTCCATGGTTTGAGTCCAAATGGTATGATCATAAATTGTCTCAATCAAGTTCAAGTGAGTCTTAAAGACTCATAATAGTCCAAATAATATTTATAATTTCATAAGTCCATTACAAAGGTCATGATTAATATAAATATATTTTATTATCTTTTTATATTTTATTAAGTTTTAATGGTCCCAAGAGAAACATGACACATGAACCTAACTAAATATTATTTGCTCAAATGTTTAAAATCCATTCATTATAATGAATTAAATCAAACACTTTTTATGAATCAAAAATGTTTTATGATCAAATATATAATGAGATCAAAACCAAGTTATCTCACCTTAAAATTTCACAACTTGTGCACAAAACTTTATTAAATGAAAATACATGATTCAACAAGTTTATACAAATTGAAATATTTGAAGAAAAGCATAATCAAAATTGAAAATGATCTTTAATCATACTTTTCAACCATATAAATAGACAAATAAACATGCATATATACACATAGATTAAGTATTTTATGTCATAATCTTTAGATCATTCAAAGATGTTTAAAACCATAAACACAAACTTTAAGTATCATAACAACATCATATATGGAAATTATACATGAAACTTATTAGTGAAAGAAAAATCCCTACTTGTTCTTGGAGCTTTAGAAACTTAGCTACACCAATGCTAGACTAGCAACTTCTTCAACTTTTTTAAACCTTCTCAAAGGGCTAAAATTCATATATAAATGCTGGGAAGTGTTGATGTTATATGGTGATAAGAAGATATGATAATTTGGAGGTGTTTTGCTAAAAATTTGTAAGTGTTTTTGTGTGAAAATAAAGAAAATGAAGAGAAAAATGGTGGCTATAATTTTTGATAGATTTTGGTCAGAAGAATTAAGTGTGAAGTTGTGTTTAGAGGGGTTCTATTTATAGAAAAAGGCTTGGATAAAAATATTACTAATTTCATAATTTATTTATTATATTTAATTAGTTTAATTAGTTAAATATTAAAACTAACATTAAATAATTTAATAAATTCTCAATTACCATTTAAAGACATAATAAAATTTTAATGACATGATTTAAATACATTTAGTAAATTTTAATATATTTAAATATAATTTAATAATTAATTATTCAAAATAAGGTAAATTTACTTAAACTAGTCAATCTTAATTAAGTCAATTAATTAGTAAATGACTTAATTTTTTACTCAAACATCACAATAAGATTGTTAGAGATATAATACAAGTATGCATGAAATTTATATAATTTTCTATCATTATTTATATTTTATTTGGTATTTTATACTATTACTTATTTTATTATAAATTAATTTACTAATAATTTATATAAATATTTTTAAATATTTTTTTTCTTATCCTTTGACAACCTAGAGGTCTGAACCTCATGTCCACTAGTGACAAGTTGTCTTGAATGATTAATATATGAAAATGACAAATTTTGCATATTTATCTTAAAGTTATATATACTAAATAATTCATAAAATAATCATAAAAATTAATTTTCCTTAATATATTGTCAAAAACATGTTTTTACCTTATTTATAAGTTATTTATAATTTTCATGAATTTTTCTACAATTTTTAGCATTTTTAATATATTTTTACCTTAATTAGGTCTATTTTGAGTTAATTAAAATAATTAATTATCTATAAATAAAATATATAAACTTTTTGCAGCCTCCCATGTGAATTTGAGCTGTCTTAACAAGATAAGAAGACAAGTCCATCTTTGTTGAATTTTTAAGTAAAAAATGATTGGCTTTGGATAATATGTCATATAAAATATATTTTATATATATATATATATATATACATATATATTTTATGAGACTGAATTCTAAACTATTCTAAATGTCATTTAATTGATTTAAGAGCATTAGTGAGATTAATCAAAATTTAGGAAAATTATCTTAAGGCTTAAGTAGTTAATTAGGTATTTTAAGATTTATTAAGTTAAAATTAATTAATTAAAGATCAATGTGATTTTTAACACTATCTATAGTCTAATGGAGAGGCCCATTTCATGTTCCTCTTTGTCTAATATCATAACTTGGTTAAAAAAATATTTTACAAGACTTAAGAGTTATTTTCTAGGATTTTTGAGTTTATTTTACACCCACGATAGGTTATTTTTGCGTAATTATGCTAATATTATATAAATTTACTAAATATTAATATTTATTATTAAAATTATATTTTAAGTGCATTTATAATTTTTTCTCACTTTTTTAATAATTTTTTGACATTCCTCAAGCTTTTCTAAGATTTTTATTGGCTTTTTCTGTCACTAATTATATTATAAACTTATTTTCTTCATTGAGTGGCATATATGTAATTTTAATAAAACCTAAGCAAATGTGCTAAGTTCTAGATTATACAGCTATTAATTCTTGTAATATTTTAATTAGATAAAAAAATTTAATAATTGTCCCTGAATATTCTTGCCTTAACAAAATCCTCATATTTTCTAAATAAAAAACTATAATAAGGCAATACTATATGAAAAAAAAATTAGGGATGTTAGGTTTAGCCACCCATGGAAAGTGTAAAACTTGACGACTGATGACGACTAAATATTATCAAGTGAACGTAGATAGTTGAGTAAAGATGTTAGCTGTTAGCCAACAGAATGAGTTCCTTGTTGAGCCTTGGTCCTCATGACAATTAGCTCCACAAGAATTACTTTTCCTAAACAATAGGGTATTTGAGAAAAGTAGTTTCTTATTCAAATAGTGGAGAAATGGTTGAATAACTATTTTGAGAGGATACAACAAAAAGTGAGACTCTCTCAAAGTAGAACAAGTGGCGAAACATTAATTAGCAGTTAGCATTCAGGCCAAATTAATTAGGGCGATTATTATAGTAGGTTAAAGTAGCCAATGCAATCCTATTTAACTACTAAATGTACTGTTAGGCTGAATGTATGTTCATGTTAAGAATGATGTTAGTGTAGTTAATGTTAAATAATTGTTTCATTGTGTGTATAAATAGTCTCATACTTAAATGCAATGAATTAGTGACAAACCTCTTTACATTTACCTTTATTTTTTTTTAGCATTTTACTCTTATTCTTTTTCTTTTTTTTTGCAATTTTCTTTCCATGTAGTTTTGTTAGGAAATCTCTTTGGATTCATGTCTAAATGCTAATTGAAGATTCCTCACTTGGTGTTAATCATTTGATACATTGGGATCGGTAGTGTTTAGCATTGGTCATAAATGTGATATGCCTCTCAAGGCGAGGATGATGGGGAAGAGATTGATTGCTAAACTAAGAAGAAAAAGGATCTTCCCTCATGTGGGGTGAAATGGGCTTGGGTTAATTGATAGGAAATCCACACGAATTAACACCCTAAGGGTCCGTTAAGGAAAATAACATATCTAAAGTCTCGTATAGTTAAACAACTTATTTAAACGCTTATATAAAAGTAACTTTACTTATGAATAAGTTATTTTATTTTCAAATACATAATAACAAAAATGTTTATTTTTAGTATTTTAGAAATTGCTTCTTCAAAAATTAGATATTTTAACTTCTTAAAAAATAATAAGAATTAGAGAAGTAATAAGTTGTCTAGAAAAATAGGGAAAAAAGAAAAAAAAATTGACTTCCAAAAAGTTACAAAAATTCTTGAGTTGTACTATCCAAATGGACTCTAAACCATGATATAAAAGTATTTCAAAAGTCACTTATAAATAAATCATTTTGTATTTAATTACGTCATAAAAAATTATTTATTGTTATGTTTTGAAAAGTAATCCTAGAGAAATAAAATATTTTGACTTTTTGAAAAAATAATAAAAATAACAACTCTCTAATAAGTAATACATTATATAATCAAATAGCATAAACCGCAAAAAATATGACTTTTACCCATAGTTTTAAAAATCGGCTTGACGGGGATTGAATCAAAAGGATGAACCATCAAGGAACGAAGCCACTGTTTGGATCCGCATCAAAGGGATGCGACCCGTTCGACTGGATTTTGGATCAAAATCATGACTAAGGAAAACAGACTAAGGTTTAGTTTTTTTTTTTTTTTTTTTTTCCTTTTTTGCTTTGTTTTTGCTAAATAATTTCTTTTTTAAAACCTTAAAAAAATTCTAATATGACACATATAAAAAAATGCAATAACTTTATTTGTATTGTCATGAATTGTGAGTTTGTGATGTAAAACTTTGTGAGTTTGCTTATGTAATTATGTTTTGAACTTGTCAATTGTGATTCATGATTGTGAAGTGTGAACAATATTTAGGAATTTATGTTATTTATTTATGTTTTTATATTTGGATCCTTTAAAAGGTATTAACTTGTTAATTAGTTATCATTTTATTATATTTAATTTAAATTTTTATATATTTTTACATATTTTTTGTATAAATCCATTAAAGGGTTCGACATGACCCATTGGTTAACCAATAACCCAATCTCGATTTTAGTCAATCAGGAAAGTTTTAAAACTATGCTTTTACCTCTAAAACATTTTGAAAAATAGTTTTTATGTACAAAAAATATAAGATTTTTTTTACATTGTTACATAATCAAATCATTTTGTTTGCATAATTTTTTAAGTATTGAGTGTTAGGCTTAATCACTTTTCCTGATATGTAATCTTGATTGAATAACAATGCATCAGTACATATAAATTAAACTATACAAAAAAAAAAACTTATCAACTATGACATTCAAAGGAAAAAGTTATTTTCAGTTATGGTATGTGGGATTATAATACCAAGCGTACACATATCAGAAGTTAAGGTTCCATATAGCCTCAGGGTCCTTAGAAATGCACCACTTGGTCCTAATTTCATTAAGTTTGGAACCTACACCTCCTTGGAGGGCTATATAATAAAGCCACATTTTTTGATCAAAAAGTTCGGTAATTGTTCCCAAAAGGAAAATAAGTTAAAGAGTGATTTTTAATGAATTTTATGAAACCTTTAAACGTTTCATTTTTTGCCCACAAGTTTAGAAAATCTTGAAGATTTCAAATTTAAACTAAAACCCAAAATTTGAATTTTGATTTGTTGGGATTTTATTTTTTTTTATATTTTATTTGAATCCAAATGGGGGTATTTCCTTATTTACATTTATGTTTTAAAAGTCAATGGAAAGTGAAATAAATGAAGACATTAACTTAATGTAAATAAGTGAGTATTGAGACAATCAGATGCCATATGACAAAAAAATGCAGAGGTTGGGGGTTGCTGTCACTTGCCAGTGGTCTAGGATTGCTATAGCGATCACAAGGTTGGTTGGCACGGGTTTTGGTGGTCTAAGGACAATTATAACGTCGTAAGTGATGGTTCGCGAGCGCACACGCCTAACCACTATGGCAGTCCCCTGGAGCGTGAACAGGATCCAAAATGACGTCGTTCAACTTTCAGCCCTTCCTTTTTATAAAACCCCATTTCGGGTCTCCTCCTCCCCAAAACAAAAGCGAAACACACCCTCATCTCCTCAATCCAATTTTTCTCTCTTTTTCTTCAATCTTATTCCAATATTGCTCCCCTAAATCATCAAGGTGAGTATATGTTGTTAGATTATGTCTCAATATTCTCCGTTCTTTCATGTTCTTGATATGGGTATTATTATTTCTCTCATTGTTGTTAAATGGGGGTGCTTCCCCAATATTGTTGGTGTATGTTTAGAACAATTTAAAGCTTCCCATAGGTTGTTTATGTGTTTTGTTATTTCAATGGTAGATATTGGTGACATCCTTCCTTCTCAAAGTCCCTGTAGTGTTGGTACTTCAATCTACCCCTAGGTGATTGGGTTTGATCTCATGGCCCTATGTTGGTCATTATATAAATTATTTTCTAGCTTTACAGAGTGTTTAGAAATTTGAACTTGAGCCTTTATACAATATAGAACTATATGCATTTTATTTTAGAATGTGAATTTATGTATTTGAAGCTTCTCATAAAAATTATTTAATTTTCAAAGTGCATGGGAGCACTATTGAAATTAACTTGATATTATATGAGTTGTTTCATGATTCTAGAGTTGATTTTGATAATGAGAGCTAGTATGGCTAATGAAAGTATATGTAAAGCTTAAGTTTAATTTTAATAGCTGAAAATATTGAATTTAGAACACACAGAACTCCCCATTTTATGATTTTAGTTGATTTTAGATTAGGGAATTATTGAGATGAATAGAACTGTAAGTTAACGACAATTATTCTATTAAACTTGGTATACCAAGGCCAACTAAGGGCAAGTTATACTTATACTAGATCATTCCGCTAAGGATGCAAGGGACCATTAAGATCTCAGCTATGGACTTATGTTTGTCAGGGATTGAATACCACTCTTCACTTCCAGATAATATATTCTCTTTGTAATGCCTTAAAAAATACTATGGTTTTCATGAATTCAATAAATTATGATTTTATGGTTATTACATAAAATAAAAAAAATGAATTGTAATTGTTGCATTATTATTATTTATGTATGATTCTTCCTTATCCCATGTATGGTTATGAGTGAAGGTCACTCATCTAGTTTTGTAACAAAACTCATCCATCTTCTCTTCCTTTTTCTCATAAATTTAGTAGCTCCCTTGGATCCTCCTCCTCTTCAGCAACACTAGTATTTTCCAGCTTTGGTGAGCTTCACATTGATGTGAAGTTTGATTATTTGTATAGAGTGCTCCAATGACATGATGGCAGGATCCCAGATCACATGCATAGATATATGTTCATGTTTTGCATTTTGCATACCATGATTCTTTTGTATTAAAAATGATTTAGTATTCATGGTTTTTTTTATAATGAACAACT
This sequence comes from Dalbergia oliveri, assembly GCA_030441495.1. Classification (NCBI taxonomy): domain Eukaryota; kingdom Viridiplantae; phylum Streptophyta; class Magnoliopsida; order Fabales; family Fabaceae; genus Dalbergia; species Dalbergia oliveri. The sequence goes on along the minus strand of JAMLFY010000004.1, from coordinate 13,550,355 downwards.
TAGATTGAATAATGCCACGGCTACAAAATTTTAGATTTTATTTATGGAAAAAGTGTGATTCAATTTCTTCACGTATTATATATATAGAGAGATTTATTTATGATTTGAATTTGATTTACGAATAAAATATTCATATAGTATGGCGTAGCGATCACAAGGCTTGCTTGTGGGACGAAGTCACTCGTGCGATCACAATCCAAATAGGGTCATGACAAGGATATTGTGCCAACTTAACCCATATGATTTGATTGGTTATGAACTTAGTTGCTACGTATCCATATAGAACGACTAAAAAAAAACTAAAACCCCAAACTGGTCCATCAAATTTTGAAAATCCAAATTGGTTCACATTTAAAAAAGTGGACAAATTGATCAATTTATCTTTTTTTTAAATGTGAGGGACTAATTTGGATTTTCAAAATGTGAGGATTAACTTGTCTCTCAATGCAAATTGAAAGACTAATTTGGGTATTTAGTAAAAAAAAAAAAGGCAGTTGCTCTAATGCCTATGTTGGTCAACGCCTTACGGTGCTTATGGCACTTGCAAGTTGACATGCATCAGAGGATAGCAATGTTAATACTTGAACATAGTATTAAGTTTAAAATATTACAAAATACAGACTTTAAAAACAAGAATGTCATTTATTCAGATTTTAAAAGGCTATATTGAGCTTGTTTGGATAAGTTTATAAGAGGAAAAAAGTGATTCTTTTAAAAAAAATTTAAAAAGTATTTCTAATTTTTTTAATATGTTTGTTTGTGCTCCTAAAAATATAAAAGTAGAAAATAATCAGTTTTTATGTTTTTTAAAAGAATAGGTCCCTACATACTTCTAGTATAAAAACAATAGAAAAGAAAGAGCATTCTTTATAGATATTTAAAATTATTTAGATTTTAAATTATTCTTATAAATTTTATAAAAAAATAAAATATAACTTTTCATTAAATTATCTCACGAAGTATTTTATTAATTAAATAGCCTTCTATTACCTCTATCCATTTTTGACTGTCCTGTAAGAATCAATAAAAGTTTGATACTTTCGAAAGTCAATGCATCTAGATATATAAAAAAAAAATCACATCTCAGATAGGCCTTTATCTTTAGAAATTTATAACAACCCGGTTGAAGACTCAACCAGCATTTGGACTCCATAAGCTGTTGTACTGGTGCTACACCTGTTCCTCGTGTAGGACTCAAGGACCCACAATTTCACGCGTGTCAACATCCTGCGCTGCATGGCATTTTGTCTTCTAACCCCTCAGAAATTCTTATATGCCACCCCCTTGCCAGTTGCCACCCACTCTACCTCTTCGTCTTCCCGGGACTTGTTCTGCATCAGTGAAGTGTAGTGCGGTGCTTGTACTAGCGTCCATCCAAGTGTGGGAGAGTGTGTGTGTGTGTGTGTGTAAGAAAGACGCTAGCTAGCTGCCATGGCGGTTTTATCCTCTGTTATTATGACCAAAAGGCAAAGGTTGCCATCATGGTCATGGGTGCTATTGATACTGATCTGCCACACAACGGTTGGACGTGGACAAGCCTCGAGGCTTGACCCTTGGGACTCAGTGATTCAATTACCTTCCGAAGCGGTCCATGTTGATCACCAAGCTGGAGGAGAAGCCGGCACCCGATGGGCGGTTCTTGTCGCCGGTTCATCTGGCTATGGCAATTACAGGCATCAGGTTCATGCATGCATGCCTTAATTCGCCTTTTCCTCTTTTAATTAATTTCTTCCTATTCCTAAACAATTTCTTTTTTTATTTAATTTACTCTTAGCTAATCAGCCAATCTTATCTCTTTTATTCGAATAATTTTATGACTAGAATGGATTTTTTTAAAGTGTCCCTGCACACCTATGCTGCAAGTTTTAATATAGAAGAGTATTATTTTTCTGGTTTTGCACATACAGGCGGACGTGTGCCATGCATACCAGGTGCTGAGAAAGGGAGGGTTGAAAGAAGAAAACATAGTGGTGTTTATGTATGATGACATAGCTACGGATGCATTGAATCCTAGGCCTGGAGTCATCATCAACCACCCACAGGGACAAGATGTCTATGCTGGCGTCCCCAAGGTAGTTAATTAAGCCATTAAGTTTTATTCTCTATCTCTTCTGATGGTGCACAATTAACACCTGATAATAAGGTCTGCAGTTGGTTTACCTGGACTAATGGGAGTATTTTGGATGAAATCCACCAGTTCATTGAGTTCTATTATTAGGAACCTCAATGGGCATCACCCGGTCAAAGCTACCTTCTAATTAAGCCCTGTGGCCTCTGACATTCAATTATTTGTGCTGACACTGTTTATAATTGATTCACCGATATCTATTATTTTTCCTTTTTTCACCTTTTAATCCTCCGGAGGTGGCAAGTAAAGACTAGTTCTTCCATTAATAAGTTAGCTCCATTGTCCATGTAATTTGGTCGATCATATATAGTTAAGTAAAAAGGACATATTGATGTGATATTAGCACACTATTTTAGCCACTTTAATTCGTCCAAGGATTGCTCTAAACTAAACTTAACGCCCATCTTGCTGGTGGGAAAGTCATATTGGTCTATTCGGTTAATAGGATTGATCACTGGCGAGATATGTAATTTACTGTAGGATTACACCGGAGAGAACGTGACAACTGAGAACTTGTTTGCTGTAATTCTTGGGGACAAAACCAGGCTGAAGGGTGGAAGCGGCAAGGTAGTCAATAGTAAACCCAACGACAGGATATTCATATATTACTCTGATCACGGAGGCGCTGGTGTTCTTGGTGAGTGAAGCATGCATGCCTTCTTAATTTTACTTTAAACCGGTGCATTAGTTTATCCTATTCCATAGAAATGCAAGATTTTTGCATTGGGCACGCACCAAATTGGGGTAAAACTGTTATGGCCAATGAAAATTCTCAAGTGATGATACCCACGTGAAATTTAACACACTTGTCCTAGTTTTTCACATCTGTCTTGTACAGCAAGTAGTGCAAAATGTTAAAATTAATATCTGTGATCTGCATGAATTTAAAGCAGCTCATTTCCAATTTGATCAGGGATGCCAAACTTGCCTTACCTTTATGCTATGGATTTTATTAATGTTTTGAAGGAGAAGCATGCTGCTGGGGGTTACAAGGAGATGGTAAATATTAGATTTTTCTATTGGATCTCGACCTGAAAGTGATGCAATTATAACTTCATGGTAACAAAATAGTGTTATCCTGCGGCTGTGTAGGTTATATATGTGGAAGCTTGTGAGAGTGGGAGCTTTTTTGAGGGTATGTTGCCCACGGATCTGAATGTTTATGTGACAACTGCATCCAATGCAGAAGAGAGTAGTTGGGCCATTTACTGTCCTGGGATGGATCCTTCTCCACCCCAGAGTACATCACTTGCCTCGGGGATTTGTACAGCGTTGCTTGGATGGAAGACAGGTACCCACATTTTTAGTTTCTCCTTCAAATTATTGGACACCGTTCTTTCAAGTTCTACTCATATACAACTTCTCCTGTTATCTGCTGGTGATTATCTATGTTAGAGTATCAAACTATTCATGTGTCTATACTCTCTGCCCATCAGTTTAAGCTTTGTGAGAGATGATTTCATGATAATCTGTTACTATGCTTCCCTCTTATTTGTCTCTCTCTTGGACTTCGGAGATTGACACAATGTTGTAATGTCATGAATTTTGTGCAGCGAGACTCACAATCTAAAAAGGGAAACGGTAGAACAACAATATCAATCGGTAAGATATCTTTGCAGACGATATCATAGTGTTGTGCTCAATATTGGAATGAGGGAGAAAGATCAACAAAAACTAGTTTGTTTGTTCTTGTGCAGGTAAAGGATCGGACTTCCAATTTAAACAACTTTGGTATTGGTTCGCATGTGATGGAATATGGTGATACTAACATCAAAGCCGAAAAGCTTTATCTATTCCAAGGTTTTGATCCTGCCACCGTGAACTTCCCTCCACACAACAGCAAGCCAGAAACCCAAATGGAAGTTGTTAACCAAAGAGATGCAGAGCTTTTCTTCATGTGGCAAATGGTATATGCCTATCTTCCCTTCAACTCATCTTGTTATTTTTATACCCTTATTAGAAGACAAACACTTGTGTGATTTTTCTTAACAGTACCAGAGATTGGAACATGAACCAGAAGAGAAGGCACAAATCCTCAACAAGATCAAAGAGACAGTGCATCACAGGAATCATATAGATGGTAGCGTGGAATTGATTGGCACGTTCTTGTATGGACCTGGAAATCGATCTTCATCAGTTCTGCAATCCGTGAGGGCACCTGTTCTACCTCTTGTTGATGACTGGACATGCTTAAAATCAATGGTATACAGTGAAAACCCCAATTTTTGTTTTTCACCTCCTATGTTATTAATTAGCAGTAAATTTATTTCAGTTGTTTGTAAGATGTGCTTAATTAATTTAATTGTGTTCCAACTTGGGATTGCAGGTTCGGGTGTTTGAGAGTCACTGTGGATCACTGACTCAATATGGCATGAAACACATGCGAGCATTCGCCAACATTTGTAACAGCGGTGTTTCTGAGGCCTCCATGGAAGAGGCTTGTGTAGCAGCCTGTGGAGGATATGATGCTGGCCAGTTACATCCATCAAACAGAGGTTACAGTGCTTGATTTTCGGTTATGCAAGCGAAAATAACAATAGTAGGAGCTAGATATGGTTCCCTCCTTCAGCCACAGCCTAGGTAGGAGTTAGATGTGGCAGTACTTGTGACTCCTGTTTTATCGTGTAATATTCGCATGTATGTAAGCTTGCTGTTTTTATAGGCAGGTGCTTTCTATTGATGAAGTTAATCGACAGTTATAGAGTCTGTTTTACTTTATAATTTGCAAATTATATATGCTAGTCTATGTAAAATTAGCTTTTTGGTCATTTCTGTTCAAATAATATTATATAGTTAAAAATAAAGTTAAACTGTTTCTTAAACATAATTTTGTGATCATGTTAAATTGTGTTAGTAAATCCATCTGCACTTGGAATTATAGTTTCGGCTTTTCAAGAAATAGCCACTATGAGTAAATGGAATTCTTTGAAATTTAAAGAGTAAGAAAGTACTTACTATGATTATAATTATATTTTATTAACTTAAGAATCAATATATTTTTCATTTTAATGGACAACTTATTTCTTAAAAAAAAAATTTAATATTTATTATTGTTCATGTCGTGTGCTGTTCATTGTTTATTATTTCAAAGTAAAATATCTTGGACTAAATTTTAAACTGGAACGTGACAAACACTTGCGAAGAATCAGCTGTTAGTAACTCGACGAGTGAACAGTTAAGAGATGTAGGTGGTTGAGGTGCAGATATTGATAAGGGTAAATTACTAAGGTCTTCTGATTTATGAAAATATAACTCAAATTCTTTCTATTTGTTCATCTAATCATATTCTCTCTTGTCAAATTTTAAGTATTTATATTAGGTTTCACTCTCATTCACATAACACTAATAATAAATTTAATATAATAATATTTTTGTGATATTAACTTTTTAATTAATAGAATTATAAAAATACTCTTAAACTTAATAGAGGGGTACATGTATTTTTTATAATTTTATTAATTAAAAATAGTTAATAATACAAAATGTTATTTTTTAAGTTTATTATCAGGTTTGAATGAGAAAACTAATATAAATATTTAAAATTTAATAAAAAGGAAATGTAAATTATATTTTTATAAATCTCAAAGTAAATGTAATTTATCTATTGATAATGATAGCTGCAGGTAGGAGTGTATTAGAGGGGAAGAAGAATGGTGACACGTATTAACAGTGTTAAGGTCAAAATCAGATGGGGAGAGGGTATCTCAGGGAAAGTGTTGGGCTATCAGGCCCAAACTAAACAGCACAAACATCTAGAAACAATGTGCATAAGCTTTTTTTATTATTTATTTTAAGAAACTTGGCTAAACAGGCTCCAACCCAGCCTAAACTCAGTTAATGAGTACCTTACACTATACGGGTTGGGTTAAGCGAATCCAAATTTAAAATGAGTTGCAAATTTGTCAACCCAATTCACCATTTTGATGGGTCGAATCAATTTGGCTTGCTCGGTTTAGCCCACTTCTTTCTGACCAAAAAGGTGTATATGCTAATGCTAAGTAACCCAAAAAAATATGAAGTAGAAGGTCTTTGGGAACCTCTGGGATTGAGATTGATTCTCTGAAGATGTTTGAAGCTCTTCTGGTGTTATATTCATTCATTCTCTCTAAGTTTTGGTTTTTCTTGGGTTTGTTTGAGGGGAGTAAGGGAAGACAGAGGAAACTCAAGAAAGCATCGAAGTTTGGCTTTTGGTTGCGAATTTGATGTTGAGATTTTGGTTATTCCAGATGGTGAGATGGGGGTACTTCGTGTTTTACTAATTTTTTTTTTTTTGGGAGAAATATCCAATTGTTGACTATTTATGTATATTTTTCTTGAGTCAAACTCTACGTGTAGTTGAACGACCAAAGGTACAGATCCGAAATGATACCTTTGTTATGCATGCTAAGTTTTTTTCCATGGAAAATAAAATTTAAGTGGATGTTATTTCCTGATGTCAAAATTATGCATCAATTGTTATAATTTAGGAGCTTGCGATATAAAACTATATTGTTTAATTATGTTTTTAATTTATCAATTGTGAACTTGTATTATTTATTTATGTTTTGGACAGTGTTAACTTGTTAACTATATGCGCTCTTTTATTATATTTATTGAATTCCAGTTTTTTTTTATATATATTTATTCAAACGTATCCGATTCCATTAGTAACCCATTAGTTGACCCAATAGCTCAATGCTTTAGTTCCGCCAAACAATGAATCAGGTTTTACAATTGTGCATAAGTGTGGAGTAAGAAATGATATTATTTCATGTAACAAACTATTAAGTATTATTTTATCTCTATAGTATATGTTTCTATATCCATCGTAACTTAGATGGTTCCCTTTTGAATACAACTAAAATCTTGGGAATTGGAGCTTTGCAGTACATGATTGTGATTTTCAATTTGTAAGGATAAAATGGAGTAAGAGGGCAATCATTCCAAACTCCACTGTCTCAACTTTATTTGTTCTCATTTCTTAATCTTATTATTCCTGCTATAATTGTCAGTATTATTATTGAGGGGACACATAAACCAAAGGTCATCATGCGTAGACTGTATCGCTCTATTCACACTACTGTTTTTATTTGTTTCCTCACCTCATTTCCTACTGACTCTGCCATTGCTCACTTGGCAGTCGCGCGAAAATCCTAATAAATAGGCATGTAGTCTCCACACATAAATTGGATAGAAAATGGGTATGGCTAGAATAATTATTTATTTTAAAAATTTAGATAATATTTATTATTTTATTATTAATAATATTTTTATTAAGTATTATTAACTTATTAATAAAATAAGGGAGAGGAAATTAGAATATTAAAAAGAAAAAAAATAATTTAATAATTATTTCTAATTTTTCTATCATTAATATTTTATCAATTATTTTTTTTAATTTCAATAAATATTTATAATTAGGTAATTATTCAAAAACGGCAAAAGGAGTAATTAGTTAGCCAACAAATGGTAAATGTTCCTAATTAATTGTGCATAAGTTTCTGTTACATTTTTATTTTTTGACAACAGTCATTTTAAGATAGTTATATTACAAGTAGTACAGCATGAAGCCATGTTATGGTCTACTATGATGCTTAGAGTTACGTTCTCTCAGCTAATAACCTAGTCTTTTGGGTTAGACTTGATTCTACGATATTTTATGATACGTTAGTTTTAACAAATATTTTATTTATTTATTTATTTTAGTCTATTTCCTATTTTTAAGATTCTTAATTATAGTGAAGGTTGAAAATGAAAAACTAAAAACTAAATATTTTGTTATTTTCTTTAAAAATCCCAAAAAATCATTTTAACTAATCTAAATATCACACCAATTGAATTAAAAGTTGTTATAGGCCAATAGAAGAAGTAATATAAAAGAGATAAAATGTTAAAATTAAGTAAGAAAATGCGATAAAGTTAGCATAAATGGTTAATTCATTATTGGATCCGAATTCTTAAATGAATAAATAATTTTTTCAAATAACTGTAAAATGGAGGCGGCAATTGATTGTGAAGCTAAAATAATATAGATCAGAGAGAGTTGATATCACTTTACAGTATAGTGTAACCTAAATATTACACTATTAAATATTTTTCAAAAAAAAAATTTGATAGAAAGTCCAATATTAGATTAAATATTCATATTCATGTTATATATCACCTCTATAAAGTCTGATATCGATTTGAAATTGTCCTACACTATTTCTATTAACATTAAAATCAATCATAGCAAGCTTTTTAAACATATAAAAATAACAATTATTTAATGATGTTCTTTTCAATGTTTAATTTTAGGGAGGTATTTTTATAAAATCCAAAGATATCAATATTTTTTAGTTATTTATATTTAAGAATTAGTCCCTTTGTTCCACTAATTTAAACTGCAAAATTTTTAAAATTACTTTTAAATTGTGTTAAAACTCTATAAAATTTATGATTAAATTACAATCACATTAAATTAAAAAGGTGCCAGTATCTTTATAAAAATAAAGTTACCCAAAAAATTTTCTTTATCGTTTTTTTAATTTGACAAAATAATTAAAATTTAAGACTTTGAACGATGATAATTATATATAATTTTTTCAAACATATAAATCTAACAATTCTTGCTTTGATTGATGTTTTCTTTTGATAGCTAAAAAGTGCTTAACTCCATCTCAAGAGAAGTAAAAGCAAACACCATATGTTATTCTCTACAAAATTTTCTTTGAACTCGTCTTCTTATCTGTTATTTGGATTGATCTCTTTTACTATTATATTAACTCTTCTCGACGACTTGTATTGACTGTTACGATTAATCAAAAGAGTGGGTTAGGGAAATGATATCAGCTTATTTGTAGCACTGTCCTCAGAGGTTAACGTCGATTGACAACTATTGTATACTATATATGTTTATCCAATCTTGCCCAAAGAAAAGATAGACGATAACCATTGATTCAAAACAAAGTTTATTCAGATCATTACCCAAAAAAAAAAGTTTAACTTTTGGCAATGGAGGAAAATTTCTGGAGAGATTCTATATAGACATAAATCTAACATATCATATTTATATAATAAAATGAATCTCATTAATTTTATTAAACATATGCTCATGTATGAGTCTCACACTCTTTTTTATGAGTGTATCTAAGAAATAATTCTTACACTTTTATTATACAAAGATTTTTCGAATTTCAGTATCAGATCATGTGCACACAGGGCATTTTTTTTTCAACGGTGGTGATCATTATTCAAGCAGCGGCCTACAGGTCGGTGCGTGGCTCTTACATCCGGAAATAATACTGGTGGTCATCGAATTCAGTACTTGACACCCAGTTGGTGGGCATTCTTTAATTAAAATTGCTAATGCCATGCATTTGAATGATTGTTTAAAGTTAATTATGGCTATTAATCAAGTTTGCACTACTACTATAGGTATTGATCCCTATGCACTCATTACTAGTACAATTCTACGTAAACCTCTATCGGTTAGTGGAAGAAATAGTACCAATGGCAATGACAGCAAACTATTTTAAGGTGCATTGTAAAGTTCATTAATTAATCCAATTACATTGGGTGAAATCGAATTAAGTGGAATCAGTATTTGCGTGTGCTTTGTGAATAATAATTGATAAATCTGTGATGAAACATTTCTCATGAACAAAAGTAGCTTTGTAATACATTATCCAATGAATATAGCTATACAGAACGTTTGGAATTAGAACCCTGCAAAATTTTAACATTGTTGAGCTTTTTAATTAATGAATTTAATCAATTAATGCATCCTTCTGCTTGGTGCATGTGTAAAAACTAAGAACAACATAAATTACGGGGAAAATGATATAAAGAATCAGCACATGGCACACAGCAATGAAATGAAAGACGGAACTACATACGGGCGGTGTGAATGGCGAGTCAAGGAAAGGAAGGAGACAATGCGTGAAATATCGTGCTGATACGTTCATATTTATTATTTGATAGATGTGAAACGCGTTTAATTTTGATTTCACTTTCATTTGATGATAAATATAAATATATTGATATAATATATCATATGTTATGAATCCAAGTATCACCACCCAGGAAAGGTAGGATGTATAAGGCAGCAAGGTAGGCAGTCCGTAGTTGTATAGGTGTGTGGCCCCTGCTGTCATTTGTCCTGATCTAATCATTCTTTTAAGAGACAGGGATAGTTTGATTAGTAGTTGGAGTTCCGCGTGTTAATGCGCATGTAATTTGTCAACTGAAATAAAACCGAAACCAACTGACCCCAAACGCGACCCTCATTTAACTCGCACTGTACTCGAGCGGTTTGACATGTGTAACTTTCTGGTGTAAAATCTAGTACTTTATGAATTGAGATAATCAAAATTAACTCCTCGAGACAAAGGTTTATTATGTTTGGATATGACATATTGAATAGCATAACTGGACACATTAATTCCCTGATACAACTTCCACCGGTGTAGCTATACGGTGACAAGTTAGTTCCCAAGTTATATTTCTTTTATCTTTTACCAATTATTTTTGTTAACATAGATGATAAATATTTAATGATATTTAAAATTTTTAAATAAATACCAAATACATATTATTCATTTTCAACATGACAAAAAGTGATTGATAAGACATGGAATAAAATATGTGATTTCAATTCATATTAATAATAATCAAGTAAACATCGATGAGTTAATTTAGCCATACTTTTGAAATCCGATCATTATTTATACTCATATTATATGCTAAAATCACAAACTAATTTCTAACTAATACGTAAAAGATTAATTAGTTTTTCAGAATTTAAAAGTCTTTGTGTACATAGTCCTTTATTCAGTATAAGAAAAATGAGTATTTTCAACGGTATTTTTAACAGTTCAATAAAAATGTTGTCAAGAAAAGTAATTTTGACATAAAGTGACTGAAAATATATATAAACTTCTATTGACAATATTATTATATGTTGAAAATACCCGCAAAAGATGTATTTTCGACATGTACTAATTATCGATAAAAGTTTATAAATATTTTCAACGATCACTTTATATCAAAATTATTTTTATTGACAATACTTTTATTAGCACATTAATTATCGAGAATGGTTGAAAGTGCCCATTTTTCGTGTAGTGATCCTTAATAAAAGGGTCATATTAGTCTATCTATAATATTTACTTAACATTCCAACACTTTATGGAAAAGCACATGTGAACCATTAAATTGCTAATCAAACTCTCTAGTAAGCTTTACATTGACATAGTATTAATGTTAAGCTTACCTATAGTATTAATGTTAAGCTTACCTTTAACAAAATGGGAATACATTAATCCATTAGTTTAACTCGATATTCCAACATTTTATGGAAAAGCACATATGGAGTGTTAAATTGTCAATATGACTATTTATTAAACTCCACAATCACATATTACTAATCTATTTCATCATAACGGCCACTTTTTTATCTTCTTTATTAGCTATGCTTATGCGTTCTAAAACCCTAACCTCCCTTAATTCTTTTTTTTTTTTTTTCTAACATCTCAAGCCAAAATAACGTTGTTTAATGTTATCAGAGTTTACCAAAGTCATATCATCATAAGGATCACGTGTTTCTTAGTTATGTGTTGGAATTACAAGTTAATAGAGAAACCAACTTATCCCTTTTTATGAAAGGTGATAGACTAAGGTCCGTTTGGATAAATAATTTATTTAAACTCTTATACAAAAGTAACTTTTAAAAAGTAACGTATAAATAAGTTATTTTATATTCAAATATATAATAATAAAAGTGCTTACTCTTAGTATTTTAGAAAGTATCTCTTAAGAAGTTAGATATTTTTGACTTATCAAAATGCACTAAAAATAACTTTTAAAGAAGTAATAAGTTTAGCCAAACATGCAAGACAAAAAGTAAAAATATGACTTTTGACTTTCAAAAAATTAGAAAAAGTTAGAAGTTATAATATCCAACAGACTTTAAGAAGAGACTTTTAAATTATGAGAGACTAATTTTCACTCACAATATTAGTCTATGATGACTTTGGGGTTTTATTCAACGTATTAGATGTTTCAATATTAAAAAATTATGAAGATCAAACCCAGATAAACGATTTTTAAAACTATTTAAGTTAATATTTTGACCCTTAAAGTCTGTGGACAAATTAGTCACTATCTAAAAGATAATTTATTATAGTACTCTGACTATTAGTTCTGTTATTGCTAATGAGTTTTGTTAGTATTAATAAAAGACGTTTCAGAGACTAATTTGTTAGCATATATTTTCTAGGGACTAATTTATTAGTGTGTTGATATTTCAGCGACTATCTTGTTAGCGCGCTAATCACTTTAGCTGCTACAAGTTAATAAAACACCTTTAATTTTAAGTATTAGTTTGTTAGTGTGTTGATTTGTTAAAAGTCAAAATGATAGTTTATTCAAATTCCTTTGTATTTTTATTGGTTGAATAATAGCACTATTAATTTTTGAGAAAATCTTTTTAGTACAAAAAAGATTAATTTCATACTACACCAGCAAAATTATTCGTTGGCTATATCCCATGTAATTTCTAATTCGCTCATTTCTTCTCTCTTTTCTTCTACTATCATATAGTACAGTTTTCGATTTGAACAAAATTGTCTTACCAATGTAGCATTGCTCTCTTATCTTTTTTTTTTTTTTATTTAAAAAGAAGTCAAAATTTTGTTTACATGAAGATGTGGTAGTTTTCGACCCACTTTGTTTAATTTGTGATGAAATTTAATCTTTATTTAAAAGAATGAGACAATAAGTAATGTATTACAAACCGCTTCATTATAAAGGCTTCAAAGTATAGATATTGATCTTTATTGCTTCTATAAAATTAAATGCTAGAGCATAATAAAAATATAGGGCAAACCTCTATATGTATTGTCTGTGTTTCAAGTCAAAAATAGACTCTTGCATGAGGGACATATTGGTTATATAAAATTATTTATGTATTTTCACCTAACAATTTAAAATTTAGGAGAGAGATACATATTATGACAAATCATTACTGTTTTTTTCGTGGCTACATTAATATTTCAAACTAGATAAAATCCCATGATAAAAAAAAATATAGTTATGCAATCTTAACACTACCTTCCTTCTTATATATTTTTTTCAGTGATTTTTAGTTTATAAAAACAATTATATATTCGAATGTAATCGAAAGTGCTGATATTCATGGGATTATACGATGCTATGAAGCTTGAAGCACAAGATAGCAGCAAAAGACCTAGTAACGAGTTGCAGGATAGTGCACAATCTTTCGCTGAAGCAGGAAAACAAGTAGAATTGCTTTGAATGCAAAGCTGATTAGGAGTCGTCTCTTCACTCCTTCTCTTGATGTGTACCCAATTCTATTGTTAATACATACAAATATATTTATACATACTTTAGGTCTTTTGCGTATGTTCTACTTGTACTTATAATTAATATTGCTCAACCTTTACTTCATACCCTCTCGCCTTTAGGCCCTTCTACATCATTCCTACACCCAAACCGTAGAATGACAATTTCGAATATCAATAACAGCTACACTATTCAAGCAATTTAAACACAAACGCTAATTCTACTCCAGATTTTTCTGACTAGTTAAGTTTCACACGTTCTCTAGTAAGAAATGAAAAAGGAATAAAGAAATATGCATTGAAATGTGGACGCTGTTCATTTAAGTTTTTTCGAATAGAAATGCATACAAGTTTAATTAGGAATAACAAAACTTGTAAGGGAGTTGAATTATAAGGGTTAGCTCCAGACCATGGTCTAATACTCATATGATAGATGACAAAAGAAATATTAATTGTTTATAACTTGCTTGAGTTATACACTCATCCATAATAATTAAATCGAGTATGAAACTTACTTGAATGAGATGAAAGTTGATATGATGTCTTATGAAACTTATATTTCAATAACATGCATAATTTAGATAACAAAGGTATTGACAGCTTTTTCGAATTTTCATTTATTCGCATATACTTATTTGAATATATTAATCGACCTTTGTGATGTATAGATTCAAATTAACGTGAGCTTTATATAGTTAAATAAATACAAAATTGACATTTTAATTTCACTAGGTGTATAAATGCTTTTTTAGTTAACATTGCAGTCAACATTACAAATGTCAACCAGTATATTAATGCATTATGTCAAAAAAATCTCAATTGTCATATACAGAGCGTTTTGAGAAGTTGCTGAAAGTCGGTTAAACCGTGGCGAACCGAAACAATAATGTGTCTATATCAAGGATCATTCTCTATCTGACCACAAAAAAAGTAATCAATCTCTGTGACCCTCACTCTACCTCCGGTGGCCGACGGCTACCCACTTTCTCATTTCATCATTATATTAAAGGACAGTGACAAATCCAGGAAATTTTGACAATAAGAATGAGAATCATATATCAATATAAAAATAAATAGATTATACTATATTTTATCATTTTATCTCGTTTAGAGTTAATGTGGGATCAAAAATTTATATGTCTACATAATTATTAAACAAAATCTTAAAATCTTGTGGCCACCTCCATCAACATAGATCCGTCCCTGTTGGGGGGTTATTCTCATTTGCTTTGTGAAATAAAATAACATTCGATATATAAACTTATTTCTCGTAGGTTTTGAAAAGCTGTATCAGTTTAAGCTTATAATAATTAAGCTAATGAAATAATAACTAATTTTAAGTAATATGTGCTGATACTGTTAACAGTGCGTGGTCTCAAAAATATGTCCTACTGTAAAGAATAACATAACTAAGTATAACCAACAATTTTGAGATTAAGATAATAATAGCACATTTTAATTAGTTTTATCAAATTTAGTAGTAGATTTATGCCAGATTTGGTTATAAAACTGAAATACATGTGTTAATAGATTAGTAGCATATTCTACATATATATTGCATGTGGAGCTTAATTTGTTTGTAACTTCATATCATGTTAGAATTATTTTGAACTGAAAAAGGAAAATATGAAAGATATATAAAGACTAGGAAACATGGGTTCAATGGGCTTATATTGAAGAAAAAGAGTAATATTACGAGAATAATAAAATTATATAATAAATATATATTTTATTATTATTAAATATAATAAATAAAAAAGATAAATAAAAATTATTCATCATATTAATAATAATAATAATAATAATAACATTATGTAATTGTATTATTTCTATAACATTAAAAAAACGGGGAAAGCGTGAGGCTGATGGAAGGTTTCAGGGTTTAGCCATGGTAGCATGGTGGGGCCAAGATGACACTTGGATCACGTGTTTGACGTTTGCTTCACTTCTTTGCCAGTAACGCACAAACAGCAAGTAAACCCATTTTGCTTTTAGCTTTTATCACACCCTTCCCTCCTTTTGTTTTTCTCTTTTAGGAATACGGAACAAATAGGCCTCTGCCTAGTTACTATTCACCACTTGTCTAGCCGGATATCTGGCCCGATACAGAGGAAGAAGCGAAGTGTGCCTTGACGTACCAAACACTTTCCACCACGTGTCGCTCTTTTAATGGTTCACCTCATCTTGACTCCGAAATTGGAAGTCAACAAAAACATTTACAGAGAAGAAACAAAAAGTACTGAGGGAGCTCTGAATGGGATAATGGGGTGGGTCCCACGGACAGAACCGGCCTGCACAGAAATTGTGAGCCTAATCATAATGGGCTAGCCCACGCCGGACCACCAGCCTCCACGTAATGAGCCCCGACCACTGACCTCGGCTAATGGCTCACCGGCTTGCAAGAGCTGTCTATTCAATAAAAGCTTTATCTTGATTTGCTTGCACTTGCTCACAGTCCTGATACTTTCGCATTAATGTTTCATGACAGATAATAAATCAACCATTTATATAAGTAATGGTTCTACGAGAGGGTTTTTTCTTTTTATATATATAGGATTTGAATGATGTATTTATATTAATATAGTATTTTAGAAGAAAATTAAGTAATATAATTTTTTTTAGTATAATTTTTAAAAGCGGATTAAAGACGATCAATCATATCATATTCAAAATTAACACAGAATTCACAAAGGAATTTAGATCAATTAAATCAGATTTAAAATTAATACAAAATCTATTAAAGGCGATTAGAATTTAATTGCAAATTAGAATCTTCTTGAAATAAAAATAACGCAGAATCTCCATAAGATTCTATAAACATATATATAATTAAATTTATCCATTATCTCATATAAATATAAATCACCTATCAAAATATATATACAAATCATTTTTCCTCTACGGGACCCTTCTTTCTTTCTTTTTTATTTTTTTTTTCCTGGGTGATTAGCTCGGTTATGGTTTCTTAGAAATCTCTATGAAAGCATAAGCTTGGGTCAACATACGTGTCATAATTTGAGAAAGAGAGAAAGTTCAAAGAAAAACTCAAGATGACAAAAAGAACATACCGTAAACTCTTGAAATTTTGCGGAACAACTTACCTGCATGTATTTTCTCTATATATCAGATTGTTAATGTAAAGAAAGCTCGTTATTCTAGAGTAAGGATTTTAGAATTATAGAAAACTACTCTCCATATTTAATTATACAGATATGAATAATTACTAAAATTAAGAAAATAATTAATAAAATATTAATATTAATAAAAGTTAGAAATAATTTATTAAATTATTTTTTTTAATATTTTAACTTTCTCTCTCTCCTTTATTAATAAGTTAATAGTATTTAATAGGAGTGCTATTGAAAAATAAATAATTAATATTATTTAAATTTCTAAAATTAATAATTATTTTTAGACAATGCAAATTTGTAAAATGAATGATGGAGGGAATATTACGTTGGAAAGCTTAGTTATGTGTTTAGGCTTTGTTTTGCAAAACCACGGTATATTGATGGAATGCCCAACATGTGTCTTTAGAATTCTTTTTCTCCTCCCGGATAGTTCGTCGACATTTGCTTTATTCAGTGAATATCTCTTCAAAAAAAAACCCAGAAAAAAAGGGGAAAAGGAAATATTGCCCAAAAAGAATGGAATAGGAAATAGTATTATATATATAGTTGTATTTTTTTATCCCCTTATCAGAGGACACGGTGTGTTTGGAGAGGTGTCTCTTTCGTATTGTCTAGGGTCGGTTGGTGGGTCCACGTCGTGGAAGCTTTGGGAACAGATTTAATTATACAATACAGAGAAAAGGGGTAATTCTTTATTGTTAAAAAAATATTGCGGACCAACCAACCAGAGCCCGCGTGCGGCTGCTGCAACTGAAAAACAATTATTATTTTACTAAAAACCTTAAAATGATAGAGCTGTTGTCTTGTCTGTCACTAATTTATTTGCACTTTTTGAAGACACAAGGGCACCTTTTGCTCCATCGCACAATGGTGCTTCTTACTTACCTTCGCACAAGAGAAGAAGCTATTGCAACGTCCAATTGGAAGGGATCATGGTGTGCTAAGTAAATGGCCAAGCCCAGAAACACAGTTAGTTAGTTGTTTATTCTTATTCGGTTTAAACCCCAAAGAAAGCTTCAATCAAGAATCTATATTAGAACAATAAATTAAGAATATCAGGTCATGTATGAGAAAAAGAAGCAAAATATGGGGTTTATCCGACTCAATACATAAATAAAGAAAAAATTTGTCTCAACATTTCCGATAAACTAACTTTAATGTAGATGAGTGTACAAGAAGATTGGTTACCTTTTTGTTCAATTGATGAATCTTCCCGTTTACAATTTGATTTGATATTACTAATGATAAATGTGGTTATATTGCACCCTTAACATTATTTAAGCATAAAGCATTGTGATCCATCTAGAAGAAATGTATCATATATATCCCTGTGTTGCTATGATTATAGCAACTACTATATATAAATAAAAATAAATAAATAAATCAAAAGTGATCGTGTACACTATGCGGAGTAAAATAACTTGGCAAACCCAAAGAACATCACTGCAAATAAATACAGATAGAGTGATTTATCATTTTTTATGAGAACATATAAAGAGTAATTTATTGATTTACATAGTTAATTACTCCAAGGTTAATTAAGACTTGCATGTACAAAACTTTTATGAGTTTAATTTTGACATTCATGATGTAAAAGTATTTTATACTATTATTTAATTAAAATTTTTTATTAGTATCAATGCATATAAATCAAATCCAATTTTTATTATTTATAATGATATTTTGAGCATGGCTCAAATTACTTTACACACATTAACTTAGGCCTGATTTAATATTATTGTGACTTTTTGAGGGTTGTTGAGTGTTTTGGGCTACAAAAAAATTACTCTTAAAATGTTATAATAATATTATTTGACAAAATAATGTAAAAATCATTTATATGACCAAAAGTCACAATAATAATATTTGGTAAATATACTTCAAAAAATCAAACTAAAATAACGTTAATAGATATAAATATTAAATAAAGTAATTTTTACATTATTATCATTAATTATATTAAGATTATATCAATTTTTTGAATTTTAAAAAGGAGAAATCAACTTTAAAAACCACCCATGACTTTTAAAAGTTGAGAGTAAAAGTAGCAGCCCCTCAATACTGGCCTCCCCTCTACAAAAGGTTTAGCTCAGTCCATGAATAAAAACACCCTAAACTCTTGGTTTACCAAATAAAAAAAATTATCTTATACTTTTTATAAACTAGAGTAGCTCTCAGACTACTATGACTACACTCAGCCTTACTAATTTCAATACTCATGGCAGATAAGCTCCACTAGAACTTTTTCACATAATCACATCACATATAAAAGAAGCAATGTGAGATACGGGACGCTTGGAATGGGAAAAGCTTGTAAAACTGTAAATTTTGATGCGAGGGAGGGTGATTCCCCATTTGGTCACCACAAAAATTTAGAAAGAAAGGGAAAAAGAACTTCATCGATTGCTTATCATCGTCTTGTCTTAAGAGTGTTTATATTTCAAAACCTAATAATGAATGTCTAATTAGAATACCCATTTTATTATTATTAAATGTAATAAATAAGTTAAAAAAATAAAAATCATCATCATATATAATAATAATAATAATAAAATAGATGTTTTAATTAAATATTTATTTTTTAGTGATGTAATAATATTTTTGCCATCTTAAATATGATTCATTCACGTATATATTTCGATAGGAACAGTAGGTCCTACATTTGTTTTCCTTTTCAAAAGAATGCCCATTCGTGCTCACGGTTAATTTGATGACTTGATCTATACAGGCTATATTCTCCCTCACTCTTTTTTTTATCTCTCCTGCGGCCCCAGCCTGGCCCTCTCAAACGTTAACACCACATCATTCTTTTCTCGTCACCATCAGTTGCTGGTGGGTGGAGATAGAGGATGACACTGACCCCTCTCTCTCTCTCGAGCCGTTTTAGCGCCACCCTTTTATGAACTCAAAGCTTTCCCAGTAATCTAGCTCCAACTCAATAGATAAGGAGAGAGAAACTTTTGAGAGGGATGGCTTTATTAGGGTTCTTATATTTATATATGGCTTCTTCATCTTTTGCTTTTGCTTCCTATTTAACCCTACCCTCTTCTCCAGTCTCCCATTCCTTGAACCTTTTTTTTCCTTTTCCTTCTCTTTTTCAGTGATCCTCGGGATCTCCTCTGACCTCCATCCTTTTTGAAGAGACAGCACTACTAGACAGACAGTTCCTGAGTGCTAGTGCAAAGGAGCAGTTTGGACAAGGTGGTGATTCGGTTCAATTCCCGAGGATCACTTTTATTTGCTCTTTCCACTTTCTTTTCTTGTACCCCTTGTCCACTCCTGTTTCCCTGCCTTTCTTTCAGTGCTGTTTCTTATCCTGCTCTTTTTGGTACAATTTGAGAAGGTTGTTATTAAGATTGATGATGAAAGGTAGCCTAAAACAGATTATTGTTATCTAGAAAAAATATCCTGTCAAGTTGTTCTGCAAAAAAAGTTTGGTTTCATCAGATCTGCATACAGGAATTCTACTTGGAGTTCTTAGGAGCAATATATCAAGGTTGTTCTTTAGCCATCAGCTCATAAAGTTGTTCTTAATTAATCTGCTGCTTTAAATTTCTTTAGATCGATTTTTTTGTGTCATATGGAGTTTTGGCTTGCTGATTCACCTGCTATAGCAGTGTGAGTGTCTATATATTATTAAAGCATGAAAATACTGGTTAGTTTACGCTGTATATTCAAGTCAACTATCATAAGTCCAAAAAATTAAAAGACAACTAGAAGACATAAACCATATAGTCAAATGCTAAATGACACTGAAAATCTTTGACATGACTTCGATCTGTGTGTTTCGGTTGGAATTTTGTGTCTCTTCCTTACCTGCCGCTAAATCATGCTTTTTGCCTCTCACTACTTTTTCCTTCGTTTTGGTTTTGCACCCGACAATATTAATCTCTTCGCATATCCGATCTCAAAAGACCATTGCTTTTTCTGCATGTGAAGATATAATAATTTTCCCAAATCGATTGTTTTGTATGAATAATCTGCTTCTAAAGTCCGTAACTGCGCCTTCTGTGTATAGTATATATATTTGTGCAAATTGTGTTGTAAGCCATTATGTACAACCAGGTTTGTTGTAGGTTGAAGAGGCTAAGTGTTTGATGCTATATCCTAAAGATAATCCAACTTGGTACCTTCGCATGATTGCATTGTACAAAGCGCATTCTCTATCGTGTGTTACAACTCAATTTTTTTTTTTTTTGGTGCACTAGAGTCAGTTTAATTTGTCATTCTAGGGAGAAAAATAGTTAATGTTTCATAAAGGAAGTTATTGAGTGTACCCTGTATGCCTGTATGTTAAACTTGTACTTTTACCGTTTGTTTTTTTAATTATGTATTTGCAATAGTTCTTGCTATTTAATTATCAACTGATTCTTATTTTTATAATAGGTCGTTTTACTTTACGTGTATAACTTCTCGATTTCATTCATCTTCTTACCCAGCTGGAGGTATCATACTTTAACAAGGAGTATAGGATGAACAAATGATTCTTCCTCCTAACACAACAAGCTGAACATCCTCTTATTTATCAAATAAAGCAACAATTATTCACTTTTTAAAATTCCTAGACATTGATTTTATTAACCTTCTACCTTACAGTGTAATTAGGCACTTCTTTAGAAATTTTTTTGGACTCACACATCATTACTCGTAAAGTAAGTATTCTGAAAATTTCGGTGGCGTATAATAAATCTAGTGAAGTTATGTAGGAGCAAATTTATTTGTCTCTCTCTCTACTAAATGTCTGTATTAGCAATTAGCAATAATTGCTTTGGCCTCTAAGGTGTTGCACATTGATTTGCGTGCAATTACGATGCAAAGACTCAACTTCAACCATGCGTGCGCCATGGTGGTTTTCTTTGGGGTTTTTAGTAAATTATGGTCGCATAAGCTTGTTCTTATCTGGATAACAATGTATAATTGATGACCTATAAATATGTAACAAACTTGAGAAAAAGTGTGCATCAATTCATCAAATATCAAGAATTACAATATTTTTATCTTCTTTTATTTATTGTCTTGCCTTGTCTTTTTCCTTAATTTTTTTGTTCCATTTTGGTTTATTTACCTGGACTGTAAACCATGAACTTTCATTCAGCACTATCATTGTTCAATTTTCTGGTATTATGTACCCATAAAATAATCAATTTTAAATATAATCTAACTCGCGGTTACATCTTTGCTTCAACTATTGTTTAGGATTTTAAAGCTAAGCATGAATATGAAACTTGTGTATTATCAATTCTGGAGTTTAAAGTAAGCCTTCTAAGTTTTAGCTAAATTATTCATTACACATAGAAAGAAAGGCCAAAACTCATGTTCTAACTATTACAAGCTAAGAGAGGTGATCGTATTGATTTCTGTTCTTCACATGCAGGTTTTGAATCTGACAGCAGATATGAACACATTCTCACATGTTCCTCCTGGCTTTCGGTTCCATCCCACTGATGAAGAACTTGTTGATTACTACCTTAGGAAAAAGGTAGCTTCCAAGATTGATCTAGATGTCATCAAAGATGTCGATCTCTATAAAATTGAGCCATGGGATCTTCAAGGTACCAGCCTCCTAATAATGCCGCAATTGGATTAGCACAAACATTAAATACATAAAAGATTAATGATGATCCTCACATTTCCTGCTTGTATTGACAGAACTATGCAAGATAGAAAACGATGAACAAAATGAATGGTACTTCTTTAGTCATAAAGATAAGAAGTACCCAACTGGCACTCGCACCAATAGAGCTACAAAGGCTGGATTCTGGAAAGCTACGGAAGAGACAAGGCAATTTATTCTAGGCATTGCCTAATTGGTATGAGAAAGACTCTAGTATTTTACAAAGGACGAGCTCCAAATGGATTAAAATCTGACTGGATCATGCATGAATACCGGCTTGAAACTAATGAAAATGGAACTCCTCAGGTAAATTTGACTGATCTTTTTTTTTTTTTTCAATTTCTTCAATTACCTTTTGGTTTTCGGGTCTTTCATCTTTTAATGATGGTAGATATTATTACTTTTTCGCAGTATTTTCAAGCATTCCTTCAATTTCCAATAAGGTGCACAAGTACAAAACGCATATATATCAATACTAATATTTGTACGCCATATTTACTATCATTTTTATGACCTATATTTCACATAATGACATAAAAAAAATTCCATTTTAGATAATGACATAAAAAACACATATTTTCAACCTGCACTTTTGTCATTTTTTTTTAGCCCCGAACAAGGAAAGTCTAAAAGTAGTCATAATCCTCTCGTCCAAAATTTTTTGTAGCAAAAGAAAGTAGCATAAGTTCTATAGTGAATGATTAATATCGTTTCTCTATATATAAATTGGGTTAGCACTGGGCGAAATTATTATACGTGTGGCAATGAAATTACTCGAAAATTACTTTAACGGGATAATATAAACTTTTGGTGAGAGGCTAATTTGTGCCTCATAATAATCACGCTAATAACTTTTGCGTTCCAGCTTTTTTTTCCGCCTGTATCTTGATTCTTGATTTTTTTTTTCCTTTTCTATTTGGTGTTGTGATTCTTGAGTATATAATTCAATAAGATAACTGCTACATACACATAATAACACTTTACAGATAAAATTCATAATAACCACTCGAGATAAATCACCTTCAGTAAGTAGCCACTGGTCAATCTTTATTTTCTGTAGTACGTTATGCGAGAGTGAAGATATATATCAAGGTTAATTAGAGTCTAATTAATTTCGATAACTGCTCCAGGAAGAGGGGTGGGTTGTTTGCAGAGTGTTCAAGAAGCGAATGGCAACAATGCGAAAAGTGGGAGAGTATGAGTCACCTTGTTGGTACGATGACCAAGTTTCTTTCATGCATGAGCTCGAATCCCCAAGGCCAATTTCTCGCCCTTATGCATCCTACCCCCAGCACTACCCCTGCAAGCAGGAGTTGGAACGATTGCAATACAACATCAACCATGATGCTTTTCTTCAACTTCCACAGCTAGAAAGCCCCAAAGTGGCTCAATCTGTCCCCTATGGCTACGACAGCAACAACATTAATGGAAGTGCATTGCAGTCCTCATCTCTCTATCAAGAAGAACGCATTCAACTCTGCCAACAACAGCAAAGTAGTCTGCACTTGCTTTGTGGTATCAGCAATGATCAAGCAGTGGACCAAGTGACGGATTGGAGAGTACTTGACAAATTTGTTGCTTCTCAGCTCAGTCATGATCAAGATGGTTCCAACTCCAAGGAAACCAATTATTCCAATGTGGCTGAACAAATTGCTATGCTAGCAAACGGATCCAAGAAGATGGGAATTGGCCAGGAATATGCTTCAGCGTCCACCTCCTCCAGTTGTCAGATTGACCTATGGAAGTGAAGTGCTGAAATATATCATAGCAACTAGAAGATGCATACTAATATAGGAAGTACATTTTAACGCTGGAAAAAGACCCCCGAAAAAAAAAGTACTATATTGCTCCGAGTTTGTGTACATAATAATCCCAAAAATATTAAATATCAACCTTAGATGTTGAACCTTTGGTATATGCAGTTATGCACTGTATTTACTAATACTAAGCAATCGATCAGACGCGTGTGGCAAATAATTACTAGTTCAAGGTGAAATGTCCGCCAGAATATTTGTTCGAACGTGTTCTGTGAATGTGATGCCAGTTTCTCCATTAAATTACAGCTTGATTATAAATTGAAGCAATATATACACATGTACTCATCAATTAATTGTAACAGAAACCGATTACTTGATTCTACATTTCTACCTGATCTGGCAAGTGTAGTAAATTGTAAAGGCTTTAGTATCTTAGCCGAGAATTTGCACTCGAGCCAGAATGGATGTAAAAGTTGTCCTTCCCGCTATTTATGTGTCATTATTTTTGTACTTTGACTCTACGCCAGTTTCAAATTGTCTGTAGTATGGCTTGTTTTTGCAAGTGTACAATTTCCACATAGCATATATATATGAAATGTGAAAATTTGGATTTCATTTTGAAATATTCATCACTTAACTGATAAGAAATTTTCCATGTGTTCTTACTTCAGTTGTTTTGTTTCGCCATTTTCTTTTTCCGCCCGGTCCGCAACTTAGGAGGCGTACGTGCATGACCCCACTCTTGGTACTAGCAAATTAAAATGAGGGAGAAGGCGGTGACTGAGACTCTCTTAGTAAATGTTTAATTAGTCACCTGTAAATGGAAGCATTCATCCCGAAAATATTACGTATATTTATTTAGGTAACTGTAGTGTTATTAGTGTATATAGTCGGTGGAGTGTAACAATTCGATTATAAGAGATCCCCATGACATGATAGAATAAATGCTTACCAAGATGGATTTTATTTGACATAATTTGGTAAAAGGAATTGGTTATTATTTTAAATAGATGAGTTCGGTGAATAGGAAGCTACAGCACAAACCAAAGGAACATCCAAATAATGCACCTGTTGATGCATGTAAAAATTGTAAACTAGCAAGTAAGAGTTCGTGCTAACAAAAACTTGAGGTGCCATATTCAAAAGCAATGCAACAGTAATGGCTAAAATACCAGTTCTTAGTGGTGCAGGTAACCAAGTGCATAGCAGATGCATAACAGGAGGGTGTTAAAGACACTGCTTGCTATAACCAAGTGCTTTTTGCATACATTCATGGTACATAAGGTAAATTTATCAAAATCTTTCAAGGATACTGAAACTCCTGAATACTGTTTCATATCAAACTAATGCTAGCTATAGTAATTAAGAGGCTTTCCTCTCCATTCTCACAACGCATACATGTATGTGAACTGTGAAGATAGCTTCATACCTGCTGAAAGATATCTGTATCTGCCATGAATTGGTGTGTTCTTTGTGGTTCAGCAGTTGCCAGTGCTAACTCAACTGGAGCGCGGTTGGACAGGACCTAAATAGAGCCATATGTGTTCGAAAACGCGACCAACTGAAGTGTATTTTCAAATGTTGGTGGTTTATATACCCATATATAACCTTAAGCACCTAATCATGGATGGAACTTGAGGGGCAAGAAATAGTAGTTCTTTTGTGTGGGTGTCATTCAATAATATTAATGACAAGCGATGAAATTGTTGTGTCGGACTCGGAGTCAAGTATCAAAGGTTCCTTTCAAGCAATGGCACGGCACAATGATTAGGCGTGCTGCCATCAACTTAATCATAATGCAGGTTTCAACTGTAGTCTGATTCATGACTTGCACAAAAAGAGAGCAAGAGTGTGAGAGAGATCAGCATGCTTGCCAGTACAAGAATGATATTCTCATGGATGAGAGGGAAAAGAAAAGGATTTATCAAGAAAGTGTTTCTTTCTGATGACCTCCTTTGACTTGGAGCTGCAGCAGTACTATTCTCTCACTACGGTTTTTCTTTGTAAGTCATTAACATATCATATTAACATTGCGTCACTTGTGTTCTTCCGCATATGGAGAAGAGAAAGAGAGAGAGATTAATATTTGACTTGCATTCTCCCTGCAGCAAAGTCAAAACAAGTAGGCCAAGGCCATGCGCATTGATGCGGTGTCATGTGACTGATATTTGGGGTTTGTCAAAATTGTTTTTTTTCTTTAGATACTAAGGTAGCATTATTGACCATGTGAATGTGATAATTAAGCTCCATGTGAAGATAACAATAACATGACGCATGAGCTTTTTCAGTTCCCCAAATGCCAAACCTCCACAGTTTAATTTGTTCCCTCCCCTAGTCAAACTCTGCTCTTTATATTTCTTGTCCAAAAACTAATAAAGAAAATGAGGAGTTTTCTGTTCTGAATTAGGTTAATGACAAAACTGTTACCTTGGTGGTCAGACATAGATAAATACTCCTGAGTTCCAACTTGGTCTTTTCTACGTTTTCCTTTTGGACCGTTTTATTGTGGGGCGGGGAGGAATACGTAACATAAACCAGAATGCAGCAATCATAATTTTTCCTTTTTATTTTCGTACAGTATCTCTCCGTAGATCAGACATATGAAGCAACGAAAGGGTGACACAAATTAAGCAGGATTTGACGGGAACTAATCTAATGCCACGATATATGTTGGATTGAATAGAGAGCACAAATTCTTTAATTGTATGGCGTGAGAAATGAACGGAACAGACTTTTGACAGATTCATCATATAGTGGGTCGTGACTTTAGATTTCCAAACGTGCATTGTGTCATACGAAGTTGTACACCGGGTGTCATGTAGTATACAGACAGTTAGACACTGCACGATATACCCCTAATCTGTGGCAAAATTGCACGTTACATATGTATACCAAATGATAACAGAACAAACTTTTTAGGTGATAAAAGCAATGAAAATGAAATCCGTGGTAAAATTTCAGGCGTACATAGAATGAGGTGGTCCAGTCGGTCTCCAAATTGCTTTTTGGAAAAATTCAACAGGAAAACCATGAGCAAGCTGGGGGAGCTGTAACGCTAAAAGGGAACATTCCGTGAATGGAATGCTGGCGAAACAACCATAAAGTGGGGACAGACACACAACAATAATATAATATAATATAAGAGAATGCCAAGAAACCCCTCCCTCAGCCGGGGAAGATATTAAAACGAATAAAACAAACAAACAAAAAAAAAAGGAAAAGTAAATAGCAAGCATCATGATTGATTTCTCAAGAAGGTAACTAAATTCAGATCTTGGCTTGCGAGTAGAGATAGGTCACATCTTCCAACACTAGCTAGCTAGCTTGTGTCATTGTGGGCTCCAAATGGAATTCGATTATTACCCTTTAGCGATGGTTACTTTCACCGTAAGTTGACCTTTAGCTTTCTAAGGCCTCTCTCATATATCATCACAAAAAGCCATATAGATTATACAGGAGCCTGATAACTTCATGTTTACACTTCTTTATTGTTAAGAGAGAGCCAAATTAAAACGAAAATAAAATGAACTTTTTGTGAGGACTGTGTGTGAGTGAGGATCTATATATCAAGTAATCAAGTGATTCATTAAAAGTGTTGTACCGTCTGAGATAACATAGCAAATGGTTTTATTTAAATTCATTTACAATCTAGTAGTTAAGACGGAAATTTATTATATTATTCTATACAGAAAGTTTAATCGACTTCGGTAGATACTCGATTCTTGAGGTTCGCATAGCTAGGTGAACGTACTGAATATAGTTAATAAGTTCTGTTTTTCTACATCCATGCCTTGAGCAATAATATATAATTCTTGTGGTGAATAATGCATCATGCGTGGATCATTCCTAATTTGTATAGAATAGAATTCTCACAGGCATTACCACCGTTGCGTTATTTAGAATTTTGAGATTTTTCTTGCAAACTCGCTTTCAAGAATGCCTTTAGTTCTGGGAGATCTGTTCCTGAGTACATACAATCGATCAAAGATGGATTGATTATGCAGATCATCATTAATTCTAAATAATTCAATCATCTGAAAACCAAACAGGATATTACACGTTATCTTTGACTTATTTAGGCAATACACAGGTTGAAGCGCGCAGAGATGTGTAGATACACTCACCATGTACCAATGATTATACAAAGTTAACAAAGTTTTCTGTGTCTTGTCTTTCATTTTGTAAACCAAATGCTACCAATTTCATGCTAGAATTCCAAATTTCCAATAGCGGAATTCAATATACCAGACATCTAGAGAGAAACTCATCAGTTGTCACTTATCTGCTTTACCAAATACACGTGGGTTTGTAAGATAAATCTTTGGACTTTGACGGTTTGTGAAAGTATTATGTGATATATACGCATGAGAAATCACAATAAAAACATTGGATAACTTTATATTCTCAAAAAATTAGAAAGTATAATAGTATATTTACATGGAGAAAGAATGACTGCACAAAATAGGTTCTTGCTATAGAGCAAACAGGATAGTTCAAGAAAGGGCTTCATTTTGTTTAATGCAAATATGATCTTAGACGTCCAGAATGGAGACAGATGCCTCATTTGTCGTCTCTGAAATATTTATGTGAATATGGCCCCATCAAAATGACTACTCCAAGCAACTACTTTGCATCGCAAAGGCCTGTTGCTTCATCACAGAAACCATCTCGATCAAGCAGTTTCTTCGGTGGAGCACTTAACAAGGGCGATGAAGGGGAGCCATAAGCATTCCGTCGTTTGTTCCCGCAACCTAAGCTTACTCTTGTGCTTACTCCTGTTGCAGGATTTGTGCCATTGGCATACTTGCATAGAGCCTACACAATGTAATCAAACAGTATAAAAAGGGGCGGCCTATTACACGAGACTACCAATAGGTAAGCTCTAGGGAAGGTAGATGTGTGCAGCCTTATCCCCACTTTGTGGAGAGACTGTTCTAGGATTTAAACCCGTGACCTCAGGTCAAAGGCAGCAACCTTACCGTTGTGCAAACTCACTCTCTATTGTAATCAAATAGTACAGCTAATTGAAATAAATATCAAGCATATATTGTAACTAGTAAGACACACTTGGTAAACTATGCTATGGGAAAGAAGTTCAAACTCATTGATACATATTCTAAGTAATCAGTGGTCATACCTGCTTTTGGGGAAGGTCCAACACAGCATCACTAAAGTCAGCACCTTCGATGATGGCACCTCCAAGGTCACTCCGTGTTAGGACTGTTCTAGCGAGAATGGCATTTGTGAGATTGGCTTCGTTAAGAACCTATAGTCCCCAAACAACAAAATCACAGATAAGCAAAATAAAAGAAAAAAAAATAGAAAACTTATGGATAAAATCAATCAATTTGAGGTGTAGTTACCATGCGATCCATCAAAGTATCACTTAAATCAGCACCTGAAAATGGCAAAGGGAAATGTTCAACAAAATTACAATAATTGAATGTTGAAAAATCACATATGACAAGAAAAAAAGGAATCTTTCTGCAGAGAAACAACAGAGCCACGAGAAAAATGAAGCAATACTTCTACAAGGTCTAAACTTTTAACCTTTTTCACATCCGTTCTTTTAGTTTAAATTAGTTCTTGGTGCCTTTTAGGGGAATTCATGTCATAATTTTCAAATTACTTTTTGAATAAACTCTGCTCCTGTCTTTTTGGGGGTCTAAGGCTTAGTATGAGTTACAAGGGAAAACTTTATCACCTGGGGCCAATAGAATCTACAAGATGAATGGATCAGATAATTCAAGTCAATTGTGGGTCTAACAAAATCCATTAGATGAATATATTAGTCATTAAAGCAATTAGTGTTGAGCAAAGAGGTCGAGGGGATTCAAAAATCAGGAGATTTAAACAAACGGACTAAGCAATAAACCACAAAAATGGGTTGGACACCACATCTTGATCCAAAACCTTAAGGCATTGACTTTATGGGTCCTCCAATCATATATACTATTAACTCAGTCCAAACTTAACCAATGTGGGACTCCAAACTCACACTTGAAACCAACAATTAGAAGTTTTATTCAACTATACGACAATGACATTTATTATCCTTAAATCCTACACATATCCATCTTGCAACAAGCTTATACCTGTAAAATTAGCCTTGTATGCAACAGCTTTCTCAAGGTATGCACCATTGAAAGTTGAACCACTAAAATCAGATTCTCTCATATCAGCAGCTGTGAAATTGGCTCTTCTGTATCAGTCATTTAGAATGATCATGAATAGATGACACGTAATTTTTTACATTATTAGACTCCAAATAATTTTCT